>JABBWL010000187.1:0-129658 GCA_016758765.1 Suillus cothurnatus
ACGCGACGAGACCCTACACCCATAGTCAATACCTTCACCAGTTTCTCTCAACGCCGCGCTAGTATATCCGGACCGGCTCAGAGTATATCCGAGTTGATGAACCGTAGGCACCCAGAGACCCCTACGCGTACTCCATCCGGATTAGCCCCGGACGATGAAGATCCTGACGATGAAGATGATACTCCAGGCGGAAATCCACCTGATGATGAAGGTGGAGATCCGGATGATGAACCCGACCACGATGAAGACGATGATGGCCTTAACGCTCAGGACCGCGTTTTCATGCGGCTATCCGAAGCCATCAATAACCTTGCGCGTAATAACAGACGCACTTCCCCTTCGGACGACTCTAAAGTCAAGGTTCGCGAGCCGGATACCTTTGACGGATCCGAGCCTAGGAAGTTGCGCGCGTTTTTTGTTCAATGCGAGCTTAATTTCCAGAGCAAACCCAAGACCTTCCGCTCGGACCGGGCCAAAGTTAACTTCGCCCAGTCCTATCTTAAGGGCATGGCCCTCGAATGGTTTGAACCTGACCTCCTTTCGGACGGGTTAAGTCCTCGTCCGGATTGGATGGATAACTACTCCGAGTTCATGCTAGAACTCCAAACCAATTTCGGACCCCATGACCCATCCGGAGATGCTGAGATGCAACTCGAGCAACTCAATATGCGCGAAGGACAACGTATTAATAAGTACGTTGTAGAATTCCAAAGGCTTGCTTCGCAGGTCCGCGGATGGGGTGACGGAGCCCTGCGTCGCCAATTCTATAACGGACTTCCAGCTCGTATTAAGGACGAAATCAGTCGTATGGGTAAAACCCGCTACCCTCTCAGAATTCAAAACCCTTGCCCAGACTATCGATGCCCGTTACTGGGAACGTAAGGGTGAAATCTCTAGAGAAACCAAGTCCTCGTCATCTAATCCTCCGAAAACCATCCACATCCGACCGCGCCAGTTCCCATCCGTCCGGATCCGGGAATCACAGATCGGACAGAACAAATCCGCTAAACCCGCGTCCGCGTCTACCTCGTCCGCTCCGAAAGCTCCGGATCTTAACACCAAGCTGGGGTAAGGACGGAAAGCTTACGGCCGAGGAACGTCAAAGACGTTTAGATAAGAAACTCTGCCTATTCTGTGGCGGACCTGGGCACACTGCTCGGGACTGCACTAAGTCGACCTCTCGTGCTGCTAAAGGACGTGCAGCCAAGGTCACTCCTGAAACTAAACAGGAGCTTCGTCCGAAGCAAAAAAATAGTCCGCGACCCTCCTGACTCTGCACGGGATGAGGGTCGCGTTGACTCGACCCGTGCTAAAGAGTTAAGACTCAACGCTGTCGCGTTTTCGAATCCGACTTCACTTTGTCCATACGTTTCACTTCCGGACTATCCTAGTATTTCTGAATTTCCAGCTCTTGTAGATTGTGGTTCCTCTCATTGTTTTATAGAAACTAGTCTCGTCCGAAAGCAAAAAACTCCGTACATATCCGATTCCTCCTATTCCGCTCCGCTTGTTTGACGGTACTTGTAATGCTACCATTTCCGAAGCTATAGATCTCTCCGTTCGTTTCTCTTTCCGGCAAAGTTACCTCCGAAACGTTTTTACGTTACTCCTTTGGATTCATCTTGTCTTATCGTTCTTGGATATAGCTGGCTTTCCCTACACAATCCGTTGATTGATTGGGTTACAGGCAGCATCGACTTCCGGACGACACCTCATAGAATGCCATCGACCCCTCCGACGTCATCTCCACTTCCGGATCCTATTCCTACAGTGGAACCTCACCCTCCGACTTTGCCAGAACCATCCGCTGATAATCCGGCTCCTAATATATCGCTAATCAATGCAGTAGCCTTTTGCAGGGCCTGCAAATTAGAAGGATCCACCCAGTTCAGCATTTACCTTCGTCCGTCCGGAGTTGATCTCCGCTCGCTAAGCTCTCGTCCGAAGGTCCGGACCTATCCGGAGTGCCTTCGGATTATCATGAGTTTGCGGACGTCTTCGATAAGGGAAAGGCTAGCCAACTTCCTCCTCATCGTCCGTACGATCTCAAGATCGATTTGGAGGAAGGATCCGCCCCACCCCTTGGAACTATTTACCCGTTATCCCCGGTAGAGCTTGAAGCTCTTAGAAAGTTTCTTGATGAAAATATCGCTACCGGACTCCTCCGCTCCTCTTCCTCTCCTCACGGAGCACCCGTTCTCTTTGTCAAGAAAAAGGATGGTTCCCTACGCCTTTGCGTAGACTTCCGTGGCCTCAACCAGATAACCAAGAAAGACCGATATCCGTTACCCCTCATATCCGACCTATTAGAATCCCCTAGCCGCGCCAAAATCTATACGAAGATCGACCTCCGTTCCGCTTATCATCTCGTCCGGATCGCATCCGGAGATGAGTGGAAGACGGCCTTCCGAACGCGCTATGGTTCCTATGAATGGTTGGTTATGCCTGAAGGTCTTACCAATGCACCGGCCGCTTTCCAACGGTTTGTCAATAGCGTCTTCACCGATATGCTAGACGTATGCGTTATTGTCTATCTGGATGACATCCTTATATATTCCCAAGACCTCGCATCCCATAAGAATCACGTCCGAGAAGTACTTCGACGCCTCCGCAAGCATCGGCTTTATGCCAAACCCGAAAAATGCGAATTCCATTCCACGTCCGTGGAGTACCTTGGTTATCTCTTATCTCCGGACGGCCTTACTATGTCTAACGAGAAAGTACAAGCTATCGTAGACTGGCCGGAACCTCGGAAGGTTAAGGATATTCAATCCTTCCTCGGATTCGCAAATTTCTATCGTCGATTCATCTATAACTACTCGGATATCGTAGTTCCGCTTACACGGCTTACCCGCAAGGATGCACCTTGGAATTTTTCGGATGAGTGCCGGAAATCCTTTGAAACGCTCAAGAAAGCTTTTACTACGGCTCCAATACTAACGCATTGGATGCCGGACGTTCCTTTGATTGTGGAAACGGACGCTTCGGACTACGCTATCGCGGGCATACTGTCCATAGTATGTCCGGATTCTGAAATCCGTCCAGTAGCGTTCTATTCCAGAACCCTTACCCCTCCGGAACTCAATTACGATACCCATGATAAGGAACTTTTAGCTATTTACGAGGCCTTTCGGACCTGGCGTCACTATCTAGAAGGCTCGTCCGAGCCTGTTGACGTTGTCACGGACCATAAGAACCTTGAGTATTTCGCGACTACCAAACTCCTCTCTCGCCGTCAGGCTCGTTGGTCGGAATTCCTCCACCAATTCAATATGATCATCCGTTTCCGTCCCGGAAAACTTGGAGCTAAACCAGATTCCCTTACTAGACGCTGGGACGTCTATCCCAAAGAGGGGGATAAGGACTACGCTCAAGTTAACCCTCATAATTTCCGTCCCGTATTCACGTCCGAACAGTTAGCTTCGTCCCTACGAGCATCAACCCTAGCATTTCCAGTGCTCCGCGCAGCTGTGCTTATGGACGTTGAACAGCTTCATAAGGATATCCTATCCGCACTTCCTAATGACCCTATCGGATCCGCGCGCATGTCCGACCCTCCGGACGATAGATGGACCGTGGACGATAGTGGTTTCCTCCGTTGTGATAATCGCATATACGTTCCAGAATCCAATGACCTTAGGCTTCGCGTCCTCCGGAATACCCATGACCATCCGTTATCAGGACACTTCGGTCAGAAACCGTACCCTAGAGCTTATCCGGCGCGAATATACCTGGCCGGGTATACGCACCTATGTTAAGGACTACGTCAAATCCTGTACTACCTGCGCCCGAGCCAAGGTTCCGAGACATAAGCCATTCGGATTACTGAAACAACTCCCCATACCGGAAAGACCTTGGAATTCCATATCCATGGATTTTATCGAACAACTTCCGGACTCATCCGGCTATACAGCCATCCTCGTTATCATTGATCGTCTATCCAAGCAAGCTATATTCGTCCCAACTCACGATACCATTACCTCTCCGGATCTCGCTAGACTATTCCTGCTTCACGTATTTTCTAAGCACGGAATCCCTTCTCATGTTACTTCAGACCGAGGTACAGAATTCGTATCCCATTTCTTCCGTTCTCTAGGAAAGGCGCTTGATATGGTCCTCCACTTCACATCTGGATATCATCCGGAAGGAGATGGACAAACGGAACGAGCCAATCAAACCCTAGAGCAATATCTCCGCATCTACTGCAATTATCAGCAGGATAACTGGTCGGAACTCCTTCCATTAGCAGAATTCGCTTATAACAACGCTCCGAGTGCTACCACTGGAGTTTCCCCGTTCTTCGCTAATAAGGGTTACCATCCGAACATATCCATCCATCCAGAACGCGACCTCTCATCCGCCCTAGCCCGTGACTATGCTATAGACCTTAACGAACTACACCTATTCCTCCGAGAAGAAATGTCTCTTGCGCAGAAAAGATATCAAGGACCTGCGGACGCGCATCGGATACCCGCTCCGGACTTCAAAGTTGGAGAACAGGTATTCGTGAAAGCTAAATACTTCCGTTCCACTCGTCCGTCCAAGAAACTATCGGAAAAGAACTTAGGTCCGTTTGAGATTATAGCTCGTCCGGGATCACACTCCATTACCGTCCGACTTCCGGATTCTATGCGTTCCGTCCATCCTGTTTTCCATGTGTCTCAATTAGAACCTGCAACACCGAACACCATTCCTAATCGTATCCAACCCCCTCCGCCTCCAGTAGAAGTTAACGGAGAACCAGAGTATGAGATATCCGAAATCCTAGACTCTAAGCTAGACCGTCGAAGAAGACAATGCCAACTCTTATACCTCGTCCGATGGTCCGGATATGAAGGAACGGACGAAGAAACTTCATGGTTACTAGCTACAGAACTCGGAAACGCGTCCGAACTAGTATCGGATTATCACTCAGCATATCCGGACAAGCCTGGTCCTATTCAAAACTGAAGTATACAAATTGTACATAACGGAAACTACAAGTACAAGTAGCGGAAGTTAAGAAAACGGATCCGAAAATCTACATCTCCATAGACTCCTCATCCGCTCCGGATCCGCTCTCCTCACTTCCGGACGCCTTTTCCATCTCCTCATCACCTCCCTCTTCCTCATCCGGACCCATCCGAGCCTTATCCGAAGCGATCTGGGGGTCAAGCCTCAGCTCCTTGAACAAGAGGGCTTGGAATTCCCTCTGTTGCTGAAGGAACAGCTCCAATCCGGAGCACATCCGCTCCGTGGCAGCCCTACTCCCCTCAGCCGCTTCTATACTCTTCTCCAGGAGAGCGTTAGTCCTAGTCAACTCAGCCACTATGTTGTTAGCAGCAGCCACCCAAGCCTGATCATCATATTCCATATAATCCGGAGCTTCCGGAGTGGGACTCTGCTGACGTTTCTTGCCCTTGCCCCTGGGAGAAGGGGATCCGGCAGCGCGCTGTCTCTTCTTGCCCTTAGAGGCCTTGACAGTTCCAGGCCGTCCGGGACAGGTAGCCTTATCCTTCCGGCAAGCGTCACAAGACTTGATCTATCCGAAAGTCAAAAACGCGGATCCGAAGCTATCCGGACGACTTACCAAAGGATTAGCTGCAGCATCCGTCCATTGACAGATCCGCGCCCTTCCGGAGCAACGCGTGCAGGATCCGTCCTCCTTAGAGGACATCTTCTGAGTCTATCCGAAACGTTAGTGAAAAGACTAGCAAACGGATCCGAAACGCACCATTTCCTTAACAATCTCCTGACGCCTTTTCTCTTCCGCTTGCTGGATCCGAAGCTCCGCTTGCCTCACTTTCTCCAGATCCGCTAGGCGCTTCCGCTCCGCTTCCTGAGCCTTCAGAGCCTCCTCTTCCATCCGGGCCGCTTCTTCCGCGTCCAGGATCTGCTGTCTAAGCTCTTCCAGCCTAGCCTTAGCAGATTGTTGAGCTCCAGAGTTGTTGCCAGACATATTTCAAGTTAAACTAGTGTGTGTTAAGAAGTGGGGGGTAGGAATCATCTGCGACGCTTTGACGTTGGTATATCTGTGGAAATCCGAACTCAGCACTACTACCATCATTCTTCTCCATCGATTCTCGCGGACCGGATCTACGATTCTTTAGCCTTCTAGGGATCGGCCCTAAAGGGGGGATACTGTCATATCCCATACATTCGCGCTTCTCATCCGAAGTTCCGGATGTCAGATCCGATCAGATCCGATCCACAGATCCGTACCGGATCCGTTACGATAAGCTTCTTCATTCATATCCTGTTCATATAACGTTAAACACTGCTTATTTCCTCCATTTAGTATATCCTCCTTTCCGGTTCATCGGTTATGCTTTCTTCCGGCTATGTTCTACTGATCCGTTTCACTTGTGATTAATTCCCGGTTATGTTTACTGATCCGCTTCACTCGTGATTACCTTCCGGCTTATAATTGACTTCTAATAAGCGTTGCTTATACTTCGCGATACTTTGTGCATAGCCTCCCGCGTAGTTCTATCGTATATAAACTCTTGTATATGTTCTTAGCACCCCAGTTCGAATATCATCTTAGATTGTTCTCATTCCGTTATCCGGACTCGAGTCTTAACAACTCTTGTCACCCTCCGAAGACTTAAGGATTGTATCCGATAGTCTATACGCATCCACCTCTATCTACGGATAGTTTACACTCTGTTAAGTTTCTAGTCCTAGACTAGTCTTTATACTCTCGTCCGATATCCGGACGCCATCCGGATCCGCATACGTTACTATTCCTTATCTTCGGATAGGAATACGATACCAATCCTTACCTTCGGATATCCTACGATACTATTCCTTGTCTTCGGATAGGAATACGTTACCTGTCTCTCTAACCGGATACCATACGATAGTCGTCCGGACCTACGGATACGCTACAATAGCCATCCGGATCTTCGTGTACGATACTTATAGTACTCTGAAATACGGGGCTATACTCGGGAAAGGGGCACAGCGTACGAGCTGAGGCCGAAGCCCTTTGGATCCGTTACCCTTGAGCACGACCTTAACAGGCAGTGTGTAACTTAGCAGTGGTTCTATGTTCTAGGAACAATAATGCTATTCTTAGATATATAAGGTGTCCAAGCCCTTCAATTAATCGATATTTCCGTTCATGACCTCAGTAACTTTGAATTAATCTTGTGGTCAGCTGGTGAGTAGCACATCCGCTCGGTGTCCCTGGATGATGCAATTCTGCGTCGCCGGAGGTGAGTTCTTTGAGCTTCCCTGCTTTACAGTGGTCTTTCGTGGGCGATTCCTCGATATGCCCCAGACCAATGGCACACAGCATAGACTTTCCACAGCATGGTGTTCCCTTTCGGCCGCGCTCAGCCTATCAGCAGGACGTAGGTGTGTCCATCCTATCTTGGGGCCTTACCGACTTGATTTGGCTGGTGAGCGTGCCCATAATCTATTGAACTCGACCGAATAAATTCCCGGTCTCTTGACAGTACTCTGCTTCTGGGATATTTTGATAACCAGTTGTAGTGGTCGCTTGCCACGAACAAGTCGAGTGTAGGACTCAAATCAATGGAGGGCGACCTACTTTAACACAGTGAAATAACGCTGGGTCGGATACAAGCTCCGGCACAATTCACATTGATTCTGAAGACCATAGGACACTTGGTATTTGATATGATTGATAGTGATAACGAAACTCAGGTGGAGGGTGCACATGGGAGTCATACGAACTACGCCTGTAGCTATGTAATGATTCAACCATCAGTTCTTTCACGGACTTTAAAAGATACTGGCAGCATGGCGCGGGATTTATGTAAATTGAATTTGTCACATGTCCACCGTCACGGTAAACCAATGACTTGGCACTGATGTGTTCTGGATGCCTGTGATCAGTCCACTGGATGACTTCTATGAACAAATTTTATCTACAGCGCTCCCTCAGGGGCCATAAAGCTCCAATTAACTGTATGTGCTTTAGTGAAGAGGGCTACCTGGCTAGTGGAGGTGAGTATTCATTTATGCTGGCCCGGCACATCGTTCATTATCCCTTTGAACGTTACTTGTTGTAGGGGATGACAGGCATATCCTGCTGTGGTCAATTACTGAACCATCTGAAATTCTACACATTCGGCCTAAACAAGGCCCCATAACGGCCTTGAAGTGGGCTGTTGGTTCACCGACGTCTGCCGAAAATTTCCTTCTGTCAGGTGGCGCTGATGGGACAATGCAACTGCGAAAATTGAGTAGCGACAAGGTAAGTGCCTCTAACAGTAAGGTTTCAAGGTTTTATCGAAATGAATCTGTTCCTTTGTTTGACAGCGGGCAGACATGCTTTTGAGCATGCAGACGGTATTCTCGGGTTCGGTGACGAGCATTGAGGTAGACGACGCTCATGGTATAATTGCTGTGACAGGACCAGGCAGAGTTGTCCTCTTCAGACTTGCCATAGGAAAACTTGGTAAATCACGCTGTAGTTTTTCTCACCTAGCTGCAGGCTTAGTGTTGGTTTAGAGCCCTTGCAATGTTTACTGGCAGATCCGCCGTTTTCCCAGGACCCGAGACCAGCACTTGCCGTTTCAACCCATTTCTTCCAGAAAGGCAAGAGCATTCTCATTTCCTACCTCGACTCTCGTGAGATGTGAGCATTTCATAGTTTGATAATGAAGTAATGATATGAATAATTTATAGCGTGGCATGGACCATTTCACCTTGGAAAAAGTTGTGGAGGCAAAAATTTAGCAGCCGCATGTGAGTGTCTTACCACCTCTATGTTGTAAAGACTGAATTTGAGCAGCGGTAGTTCAGCATATTCAGATTCCCTAGGCTCTCTTCTCGTGTGGAATCTTGAAGACGGAATCAATGTCTACAGGTTAACAGACAACCCAACCTGCCATCTGTTACTTGTACGGACGCTCCATATGAAGATCAGGCGTAATCGAATTTGTGATGTGCAATTTGATTCCACTGGAGAATTTGCCATTAGTGGTAGTGATAACGGGGAAGTGCACTTGTGGAACATCGACAGCGGCCAGCTGGATCAAGCGCTCTGTCATGGCAGGGGTAAGAATCAGTTGAACGAGCCCTCCATGACTGTTGGCTTAGTATTCACCTGACAGAACTTTCTGCAGTGCAGACAATTGCAGTCAGTCTTGTATGTCTGTTTTCCGCATGATCGTGATGCCTTTATTACAGTACTGTTTGGTTCAAAACGGAAGGCATTTTATTGCAAGCGGATCCTCTGAACACGAGGACTGGCGTCCTTATATCAAAATTTGGTCAAGTCAAGTGGTGCGTGGCCGACTCTTCTGTACTCTTACCCCTTGTCAGCTAACAGATTAGTGCAGCCCAACGTACAAGAATCAACTCAGAAGAATTCTCAAACCAGCGGAAGTAGCCATGCACTCGAAGCTGGTGTAACCTACGTAGTAGTTGGTATTCTTTTTTTGATTTTTGCCTTCATCGTCAGATGCATGGCCGTCACTCTCGGTGTGGGCTCACGACTTGAAATCATGGCCCAAGCATTTGGATCTCTCTTCTCTACATACTGATATTATATATATATATACATCTACATGAAGCCAATCACGAACAAGTGTGTCGCAAACAGGCGGTTGTCTGGAGACAAGGAAAAGTCCACAAAGTGGCTGTGTTAATCAGGATTCAAGTTGACCTAGATGTGAGCGAACTCCAAGCCAGTCTACAAACTGATTGATCGTCACTGGTCAAGTTAACTCGCCTGTATATATTGGCATCCCAGATCTTTACTGCATTCTCGTTGAATCCGCCCGTTGTCGAGTCGGGCGAGTATACAGCAAACATATACTTAGGCTAGTGCCCAGCCTTGCCAAATGCCAGGACTCATTCGCCGCTCTGGACACCCCACATTCTTGCCATTCCACCCAGGGATTTGCTCACAACCTGCATTCCAGCACACTGACCGCATAACTTCAGCGTGTTCTGTCCATTGACCATGTCATTTTCCGTCTTGACATCCATAATCTCACTGTCCCATCTCAGCTCTGCTTGCAACAGGTCTCTGTCTGGAGACAACTCTGTAGTTCACACTGCTGCCCTCCATGGCGGACTCATTGTCCCTCCAACACCTCGTCCAGCGTAGCTTCGATTGCGTACTCGCACCTTCTCACTGCGGCGGAATAAGTACTGAACGCAAAAGAAACCCGTCAACCACATGCACAAAGTGAGCACGGTTCAGCCAACTAACCCAAACCGAGCACTATCATAGTAAATAAGTCTGAGAGTACAACTGAGATGCGGTGCACAATGAAACTCACCATAAGATGAAGCTGCAAATAAAATCTGTTGCTCGCCGACGTAGTAAGTTTACGGATTTCGTTAATGCGATGGAAGTGACACCTGCTATCGGTATGGTGACATAGATGTTTTTGTCGCTGACTGCATACACAGCTGAATTACAAGTGACATACAACTAACGCATGATGACTTATTCATACAGGGTGACATAAAAACTGTGGCGCCAAGAGGTAAACATCACTCGAAATAGCGATCAACACAGTACCTTTGCACGATGAATAGTAAGTTAATCTGGAGAGAACCTCAGATAGATGATTCCGAGGACGTTTTTGGAACCAACAGCCACAAAGAGAAGGATCATCACCTACAGTAGGTCGAGTTTAAGTTGGGTAAGTTCGATCTAAGAGTACCAAAGGTATCTTGCTCACTATCGTGACCCTCTAACTGCAAGAAGACATCACGATTATGCACATGAGGCAGCTCACAATGACTGAAACTTCGGCGTTTGAATTCGAAACAATTGGAGAAGAACCACAAGTACATGACACTGGTCAATAGCGTCCTCAGGGAGGGTATACAGGATCCTGGATAATAGTCACGGTAAAACCATGTATACGATAAGTATGGTATAAAAGGAAGATAGCCTGTTACAACCTAAAATCCTCAGTTGGAGGATATAAGTGATACTGTCGTGTACTACTCACTAGATACCTTGAGCAGTCGTTTGTCATGAGGAAAGACTCAACAATAATAAAAGCCCTGGGTAGCAACAACACAGGATTACTGATTAGAGTCATTTAAGTTGGTATCAAATGCGTTCGGAAACCGAGACAGACTTGGACCGTAAAGCGAAAACACTTTCCTCTGCGACCTGCTTATGCGACAACATTCAAGTTCAACGGATGTTAAGGACTCACGCTGGAGAAAGCCGTGCTCGATCCGCCCACAGATTCGTCACGGTTCACACACGGACAGCTATACATCGCACTTTCAAGAGTACGATGTTGGCGAGACATTCGAACACTATTTGCAACAGGGGAAGAGGAAAAGACAACGGCAAACATAGTCACAGCCATCTGTAATTCACGGGATACGTAGAAAACGAACAGAGCACTTGTTCAAAATAAGTCATATCAATGCACTTCGGATCATCTTCATAACACCGTGACCTGGTACCCTCGTTAGACGGAGTACTAGTCTACAGGCAAAGTAATATACATCAAAGAATTGGGAGAAAGCTCCTCAAACCCATTGTTATCCGTCCTGTAGCTACCACCCTCCTACTTAAAGAACACTGCCCATCGTGCAGCTGGATCCATAGGCACCCCACGTGTAGCACGCTTTATATCAGGACCAAGTCCCTTCGTTATGCTAGCGGCCATGTCGCAGAGCAAAGGGATTTCAGTAGGAGGGTCGTGGATGTACGCTCGACATGTGGGACAGTGATAATAACGACCCGGAAGGATGGGTGCTTCACCATCACACAATATCTCAACCTCAGCAAGGGTGAACGGCAGGACGTGATTCCTGAAATTCTCCGGAAGAATTGCTTCAGGGCGGAAGGATAAACGGACCCTGATACATTGGTGAAAGAAATTGACGAGGCAGTCGTAACAGAACGTATGGCGGCACTCCAGCCTGTTCGATAAATGTGGTTGTGAGCATCTAAAATCATACCAGGAGTAGACTCACGTGAAAGGCTGTTCGATAACCCCTTCGCACGTCGGGCATTGCAATGCGACTTTCACACCTTGCTTCAGCTGTGAAAGGATGAGAATCATTTTTTGAGGCAAACCAGTAAAGGCCAGGCGCGTACATGCTGATGGGCAGAGGTGATGTTATCTCGCTGCATGAAAACCTGCTCTCGCTCATGTTTTGCTGTGATGAGCTCCTAGTGAGCCAGCGATCAGAAAGAGGAGGATCATCATTGATACTATTAGTATATACTTACCTCTCTCAGGTGTGCTGTGTCTATAGCAAGGACATTGACTTTTATTGCTATCTGGGAAGAGACAGCGCTGTCAGTGACAGGTTCAAGGACGACCAACACAAACATACTTTGCACGTAGCCTGGAGCTCGAGGCGAAATGTGTCATTGTTACTAGTTGCAGAAGTGATACTTGAGGTAGCATTAGGACTTGACTTCGAAGATGAGGAACGAAGATCATAAGGTTTTCCAAAGTAATTCTGGCGGAACATTTTCCTAGAGGAAGGAGCCATCAGACGGAGTAAGCTAATTGATGTTGTAAGATGATCCGTTTTTAAATCATGACGCACAAAACAAAGGGCTGATAAGCCATGATTACCAGGGATTGCCTAAATCGTCCCCACCCTCTTACAATCTTACATTGTGAATGCCACCAGTGGGACAGTCTATGACCCTGGTGCGAAATGATGCGTGAAAGTCGGATTATGGATCAATGCTAAGGAAACGAGATCAAGATGCTGTCAAAAGGCAGAGAAAGCAGAACCCGGTTACCTAATGCTGCATGAAGATTAGAAGTAGTAGTACTAAAAGTAGATGTTCGCATTGCGGTGTATCGATCAAACTCCATCTGTCTTCGACGAGTATACAGTACAGAACCAGATTTAAAATTTGAAACTGTGCTTACCTTGGTATGCATACTACGCATATGGGCGGAGCCAATGCAAGAGTTCAAATGCCTCTGAGTCGTGGCTAGGTTTCTACGACTAGTAGAAGTTGGAGCAGGCTGACTATACTATAAAGAAAGAAAGACGAAAGATCGGTTGCTTTCTTCAACTTACTGATATTAGATCCAGATCTTGGGACTTCAGCAGCCATGACGTGGCGAGTCTAGAAGCAAAGATAAGGGTTGAACAAAGATTGATTGCTTTGTTGAACTTGCTAATGTCAGCGGATCCAGATCTTAGGATTCGTGCACGAAGAACATATTTTGAGGTTACCTTTGTTGAAGTATATATCGTATTTAAGGTGCAGTGGAGTCCATAAGAAGCCATTCAACCGTCCTCTGACTTACTACTACCCATCGGCGGGCAACACACCTTGACGTATGATGACACAGTGCCAATGTTATCAAGTGCTAATATTGAGGTGCATTTCGATGTACTCCCGAGCCACCCTAGAGGATGGCGACCTTGACTCATTCGCAGAAGGTGATACTTATTTTGCAACACTGTGCACTCAGGCTGATTGCACACAGACTCCTGTATGGACTCAAACGAAGAATCAGAATCAGAATCAGAAAAATCGGAGGAAGAAGAAGAATGTGACCCCGATGTTGAACTCCATGACCGCCGTATTGAGTATCTGTTCGAACTAGCCAAGAAGCGTTGGGATTTTCATCCATTTGTGGTCGACATTCTCCGCGAAGTAAGGAATCATATTGCATTAGACACCTTCAATTCACTCAATGCGCCGCAGTTTAATAGACGAGACCCCATCCCTGAGGGACCGCAGGGGATTCAACTCCTCGATGATTTGGCAGTTGTGTATGATGCAGTGGGTGTATCATTGTTTGACAGAGTCGGAGGGGTCTAACTAATGTTTGCAGTTGAGGGACATCCCGATGTCACGTCTGCAGCCTGCCATTCGTGCCCTAGTTTATTGGGCTCAGATCATACTACCAGAGGGACCTACCAAAGATACATGAAATGCAGGTCGAAGCAGTGGCATATCAATATTGTAGTCTTGACCCTAAATGAACGTTGGCCGCTTGTAGAGACCTCTGAATCTGAACGAATCACATTAACAATCATACCTAGTAAAAACAAGCAAAATAGCAGATAAATGCTATCAACTCGCAAGGTCAGAGTGCCCATTGGTCGCATTGGTCGACAATTAGTCTGGATCTTCATCACTGCATCCCCCACGAGGCATAATGGCAACCGCAGACCCAACAGCCTTCAAAAGTGTTTTTGCATCCACCAAAGAATACGAGAGAGTTGCCATTGTCACCGTTTAAAAGACTGTGAGACAGGTTGTGAGTAACGCTAAGCTTTGATCTGGACTAACAGAAGGGGGAAATCATACTAGAATGATGTGGTGGCGGGCGTCGAGAAAGGTAGCACGCAATGGAAAAGTGTGTGTATGACTCGGATACCTGTGGCCTGCGAGAAGGTGGTAGGTATGACTAGATACACGGCGGGCAACAAGAAGATCAGGGGATGAATAGCGCAGCGTGCTGGGCAGGGCCGGCAGGAGCAGACAGACCTTTGGCACTAAGATGTACAGCGAAGTCTGCACTGACCCCACCCAAAGGCTGACTTACTACCAGACTTTCTGTTTAGATGCGCTGGTGTCATCACACCGAAGGTTTGAGGTCTTTCGAAATTCCAAGTGATATCGAGTTGCAACAGACTTTGAGTAGAGTGAGTGTGCAGACAATACAGGAAGGGCAATGAACCTCTATTTGCGTTTTCACTGGGAATCATAAGGTAACAGCCGACATTGAGAATACGTGCGTCACGGTCGTAATACTAATCTGCTTCAAGTGATTCTGTCCCAGTAAGCATGGCACGGTCGATCCAAAACAGATAATTCGCCTGACCCCCATCTGTGCACTAACTACGAAATAGGGATACGATCTATAACTAGACAACCAGCAGTGCATTGTGTGCAAAAGCCGCAGTGGAATGAATTAGGGGAGATTCCTCCGGAACTAGGTTGGTCTCACTAGTCAAGAAAGGCGCCTGAGTAACCACAATCAAATCCTCCTTTAACCAGTTATAGAACGATTCGACTATGGGAAGAAGAATTTGACGTAGAGATGGTAGACTGCTCCACCAGACAGAAAATGCATGTAATGCCGGGTCCGCCAGCGACCAGTATTGCTGCAACTAAGCGTCATGTGTGAATTTCAGTTTCCGAAGTGAAAAACGGGAATAAACCTTACCGAAACAGTGCTAGGACTGTTGACCAGCAGACAGCTGACGAGCAAAACTCCGAGTGCACAGAAATATATCAATGACCGACTGAACGTGCGAAAGCCAGCTGGTGTCAGATTAAAAAGAAAGCGACGAGCAAGTTGAAGCTTTCAATTTTAAATGGTTAAGCTGCAAGTAGAAAAGACGGGGGATGTTTTACGTACCGCCACAGTAGAGGTAATGTATAGGGTGCAGTCCCTCCATTCGATACCTACATTTTTGACGATCAATAGCTTTTAAGGCATACCAAGTCAGCGCCTCACCTCTATTTGATCTCCATAACTTGATGCAGGTCAAATGGGGGTCACGGGAGGTGGCGGTGACGATTATTGAATAACCAAAGTAGTCGAAGGCCTACCAAGAATGAGAAACAAGCCAATCGAAAATTACTCGACTCATACAGCAACTGCCTGCACTACACAACCTGTGTATAGTTAGCGCGTAATAATAGCTGGGAAAGTTAAACATCCAACATACCATCGTGTTCTAGAACCTGGCGGCTTTCTGTTGATGCTAAACCCCAAACATGTACATTTCCTTCAGAAGATCCACCCAATATCCCCCGTCCATGTTCCACAAAAGATACTTGCACTGGAAGATTGACCCCTCCATTCGATGAGAACTTGAAGCTCTTTACCGGATGATTGTGACCGACTGCGTAGAGATCAAGACCATCAGAGAGGTTAGATAGTAAAACCAAGGATTCATCAGGTGAAAGAGCGCCGTGACCACTACCGAGCCCATGAGAATAAAAATAAAAACGCAGACTCTTTGACATACATTAATTGATGCAGGTGAATGGGACTGATACGCCACCTCTGAGTATCATGATCTGAGTCACTTCCGATGTGCCAGCATCTGAAAATCTGTGAGCAGGTGCATCATAGGAAATGAACAGACCTACACAACCCCATGGTTCAAGTATGCAACGACAAGCTCTCTTCCGAAATTCTTGAAAGTGAGGGAGCGTGTGCGGACCCGATTATCAACCTGCTCCTTTGGTTTCAAAGGAGATGGCAGCTCTGGAGGCATGGGCAAAATCTTGAAAGTTGCGTACTTCCCTAGATGATTTTTAGAACCCCTCGCCAACCACAACACTAATGCGCGTACTGTAGCTGACTTCTTTGGCTATATGTACCTCAGAACCGACTCCGATCGCAAGGTGATTAGTATGCGAGTCGATAGCAATTGCATAAACTGGCGCCCGCACTCCCGTCAGAACAGAGTGAACAGGTTCCCGATCCTATGCTGAAGGTAAGAAATATTTAGTTAGTCGAATGCTAGATCGTTACCTCGATATTTTCTACAATGGCCAATAAACCATCAGCACCCCCAACGAAAAGCCGTCTTCTCCACTTTGATGGGTCCCAAGCAAGAGTCGTGATTACACAACGAGCAATAATGCGGTGTAGTATCTTGCCGAGTTCTACATCCCAAATAATGATGTTTCCGTCATCTCCACCGCTGGCAAGAAGATCGCCCTGAGGCGCAAATGACAAACAGGTAATGCCATCTGTATGCCCAGTCAGAGTGAAGATCAGATTGTACAAGTTTGGCGTTTCCTGAGGCATGAAGGAAAATGATGGGGAGCTACGTCCAAGAATCACGCACATTCAACTCCTCATATACGGACATCCTTTGTTCAGTGTGACCAGACTTTAGGTGTGACTGACCCTGCGTGCTTCAGCTTCGCAACCGACTCCGCGTCAGCACGGATCTACTACATATCGTAAGATTTGTAATGATGGGATCGCGCACTGCCACCCGTCCGTCCTTAGTCGAAACACCCTTGGTGAGTTATTACAAATCGTAGTGCCGCGGACGCGCCTGTTCCCACCTCCTCGGCTTCTGCCAAAATCATCCCCAACAATTCGAATTGGTGTCGTTGTCGACACTGCTATAACGATCCTCTGTATATGTGCTTCAATCAGATCCTTTCCTTGCCAATCTAAACCAGCCCCGCGTGCAACATCTTGTGTGACGTCCCTCCCACTCCATTCGTGCTCCTCGAACAACATCTTGCGCGGTCCGCATGCACATTGCTGTGTTGTTGATGAAGTACACATGAAACCCTGGCCTGTAAACCATCGTTGCCAACAAATCTACTCACACTCAGCGTACAACCCTTGTGTCGTGTTTGATCTACGCACCGAAGTAAGTTTCCATGGTGTTATTTGTGAACACTTCAGAATTGATGAAGTCGATGTCCAGGCGTCTGTGCGTCCACCTTGCTAGTGCGTCCCGGTGTACTGATATTGGCAAGATGGCACACATTCGGACTCGCCTCCCTCGCTCTCGCAAGCACGCTCATCAAGGAGACACATGAGAGAGTGTCTTCACTAAGAACATCCTAAATACCGTGAAGGCGAGTGCAAGACGACAAGGAAGAAAAAACACAAGGGACAGGGGAATGCATCGATGAAGGACCGAGACACGTTTTGTTTTCCCACAGTTGTCACTGACGTAAAACTTTCCCGCACATCTTCTTGTAGAGAAATGACCGTTTCTTGCCCACAGAACCCACCTTAGGGAGGTGGGAATCATTTACCTCCATTCTTTGCTTTCTAAAAGTCCGGATTGGTGTTTTTCTGATCTGAACAGATACTCTGCACCTGTACATGGCAGCTCACCCTATCTAACTATCTACAACATGCTCCTTCAGTACACCTGCCTGCACGTCCTGGAGATCCGAGACTCTACCTACCACCTACAAACTCGATCCCTTGATGCACCCATTTGCTTGTGCTCGTGAGCGACACCTACTTTCAATGGTGCCAAGATGGACAGGTTGTTTGCGAAGTCTTTCGTAGGGACTCTCAAGAGTCAAGGGTCACATAGACGCTGTCAAGGTGTTGTGTAAAAAGCATGAGTCATCGAGCGCTGTTGCCAGTGGTAGTTGAGATGGAGGTGCATTGAGAAAATCAACTTGGCTGACAATCATTCATGTCCAAAAAATCGCTTTCCATAGGCATAATTTTGCATGATGTTTTAGAACGCAAACACATCCGTCGAATACAAGATGCTCATATGGATGAAGTGTGGGGCTTTTCTTTACTCAGCGCGGCTGGCACATTCAAGAGTACCGCAACATCCAACTTAATGTTCCCCACGTCCACTGAGATCACCACCACTACGTCTGTACGATTCAATTGAGTGAAACAAGCGTATTTGGCATCATTGGCTCAGGCTGAACTTTCACGCTCTATGATTATTCAGGGACTCAAGCTTTCACAAAGATCCAAAGTGTGTCAACAGACGCCTTTCGACAATGATAGACCGATCACAGCCGATCACATACTCATAACTGCGACGTAAGTAAAAGGAAACTACAGGTGTGGAATGAACAGCGTAAGGAGAAAAACAGGAGGAGGTAGCTGAACAGCGTTATTCTAAGACCGTCTGAAACGCTCTTCCAACTTTCGCTACACATTAGTAGATGCATAACTCAAATACTAGACGACTGACCAGGGAAACGCCAAATGTAAGAATAGCAAGCCTCACGGCTTCTTTTGGTGGTTCATTGAGCTGTAACTGGTCAGCACCCTCATAATTCAGATTAATAGGACTTACTTCTTTAAGCATGAATTCGAGGAGGAAATCATTTGCTCCACTGAGAAGGAATTGAACATCAAGCTGTAGTACCTCTCAGTGAGCTGTAGTGCTTTTTCGCCGTTGTGCGACTTACCTCGTCGAAAAGAGTAAAGACTTTCCTGACAAGTTGAACGTTGCGTTGGGGAGCATGGTGAAATCATTGGCTCAAAAGACTATAGTAATGTGGGTCCACTTCGGTGTAAAACATCAGTGATAGCAAGCTTAAGATAAAATAGAAATACCTTACATAGGATATGCTCCAATTGCTGTTCCTTGCCGCCGTCCAAGTCAATAGAGTTGAGTTCCTGAATTGCCTCAGGAGCATCATATGAATCCAGAGATGAAGCTACAGCGGTGCCCCTGGCTTGACTCGGAGACTGGTTGCTCATGGTGGAGAGCGTTTTTGTGTAACATATCGGATGAGCCCCCTTTTAAATTCGCTAGAACAAAGGAAAGATGCTTGTCAAGACGGTCAAGACCTGACAAAGGAATTGATAACGAGTGATTAACCAAGATTAAGCGGTATTTGTTGTCTGGAGTGATCCGTAAAGTACATGGAATCTATTTTCAAAATCTAAAGTACGACATGGTTACTACTCACTGCATGTCTTCCAGCTCATAGATGTTGCGCGATAAGTGATGGCGCTCTCATCGTCATGTGAATGCGAGAAGCTGTGTCAATGTTTGAGAATCTGGATCTTTCCGAGTCTGACGACGGTCAGAGTAGAAGGAGTGTCAATGCCCCAGGCCAATTGCTGTAAAACTGTAGATGGTAGGATTTTTTCAAGTTAGCGTAAGGCCTTTGGAGTGGCCTTAAGGTTGAGATTTGTGCTCATTCCAAGATCTATTACTATATCTTGATTGTTGATCGATTTTCTCTTGGAAATGTACAATACAATCGCTTTGATTGTAATTTGATGCGTGTCCGTCCCTTGCTTTTTATCTTTCCTCTCTTTCACGTCTGACCGGTCATTATATAGGTATTGTTTCCGACTCCCTTTCAGGTCTTCGGACCATGGCAATACTCTGCACAAGGTAATAAATACCCTCTTTGAATCTTCCGAGTCACACATTCATCATTCGTCAAAAAGATTCATTTGCATTCGTAGGGCCGACGCAGGTCCAAGAATCTATTTGGACTATTGATGTGGTTTGGAAAAGCGACATTTGCTGGCAAGCGGGCCAGTGATGCTACATGGGAGCAAGGCCGCTCAGAGCAGCCAAAGACGCAGAAGCACATAATGGATCCTACGATATCTGCACCACAGTCCGCACCACCAAAAGTCAGTTCGTCACATTGCTCTCTCTGGAGTTATTTTGAATGATTACAGATAGTAGCGTCAACTAGTGATCAATCACCTCAGGAGTCTCAGATAAGACTCTTGGAGGCCCTTGTTCGGGAGGTACGTGGCGTCATTTATGGCAAGGACATTTTCATTCAGCCCAGCCTGGGGCTTGCAGAGTGTACGCAGAGGTTCATTGGCATCGACGAGTTCATTGGCATCGATCAGTTCAACGAGCCGCAGATCACCGTCGATATCACAGATCAAGGGACCTGTGATTTGGCCCAACCCCCCCGAGCGCCGGGGTTCACAATCTTCTACGTGCTCCAATCGTACTATCCGAGGTCTCCCTGAGGGGTTGGATCGTTCTACTACATCTTTACAGGTGATTACTATTTTTTTATGGAGGAAGAAACTTTGACGCAGCTCCACAGGAGCTCTTGGATAAACATAGTGCTAGTGCTATGATACAGATGCAGTCTACTGTATGTCTTATATATACTCAAGGTGATTAAACCTGATTTTCTTTTAGTCCTCTGGTATCGAAAAGCAGTCAACCTCTGGATTGGACGAGCCATCTCCTGATAACGAGTCATCTTCTGATAACGAATCTCAGCAGTCATGCAAGTCCAAAGGAAAACGAAAGGCAGCTGATGTTCCTTCGCCACCATTAGATCCTCTATCAGTACGTCTCACGGGTTCTTCTCACCGTTGCTAAACTGACAATGTCTTTCGAAGAACTCCTCAACCACGTTTTCTACGTTGCCCAAATTCCCAAACTTGCCGCCGCCGCCTGCTCCCCCTATACCAACTGTTCAAATTAACCCTGCCTCCGAGCTGATCGCACACAATCAGCAATTCCCACCAGAGGCCATGGCCTCTATGATGACATGGTTTTCTACAGGCTTCTCGCACCTGGCTTCGACGCTGGAAGTCCACCAGTCAGCCATCGTGAAGAGGATTGAAGATGACGTTAAGGAAATCCGTCAGATTTGCACGTGGACCCAGGAACAACAAAGGAATTTATCCTCCGAGTATCATGCAAAGTCAAAGGCGAAGAGAAAGAAGCGTGCTGGTTTTGTCCCTGATCCCAAGGATGATTGCGGAGATGCTCCCACTGATCATAGCAAGGTGGCTTATAATGCTTTTAAGGTTAGTTGGTACTGTATTCGATCCATATTGAAGACTACTGTTATTAACGTCCGGCTGCCATAGGCATGTATTCGTCAGCATGCGCATCATCTTCTGAAAGTCAGCGATTATAAACTGTTGACTTCGAGTAATTGTAGCATCACTGAAGATGAGAACTTTGTGTACATCTCAGATGCTCCTGGTCGCATCCAGATTACTGCAGACAACTTTCGTCTTGATCTGATGCGCCATCGAACTACGAAATTCAACGTCGATGCCATCCTTATATTTTCCCTTGACTTCATCGAGAAAGCTACCAAGTTTCGTTGGTACAGCGACTCTAAAATTCCTGAACGATACTTTACTCGAAAAGCTGTGAAAGATGCATTCTATTCGCATTTCAAAACCATCCGAGACTATTATAAGGATATAGAGAAGGTTAAGAACGGAATGTCCATAGAGGAGCTTAAAGATAAGAAGGAGTTGGAGCTAAAGAAGAGTGCAAGGCAGTCAAGGAAAAATTGAGTACGTGATCCGTTCACTCCAATATTTATACTCACATTGATGTTCATTTCAGCTTTATGCAGAGCGATTGAAAGTTTGTGCACTTAATGGTGGCCCATTTACACCACACATGGCTCTTTTACAGGAAGCAGGGAGCGCAGGCTGTAGTTCCGACGAATCTGAGAGTGAGCCGGACCAGGAGCCTGCATATTTGCAGAAGACTTCAAGGCGTGCGAAACACATTGGATACAGGCGCATCGAGCCAATTTGGCGGGGGACCGCATTCCGCTCACTGATGTATCGCATCGACGACTGTGTTGATGACTTAAGGTTTTCGGGAGTCAACTTTACGTCTTCCAGAGCCAACCGACGACGGTGTGGAAATGTACCACGCACTAGACTTCACTCAAACAAGACAAATCCGTCAGTTTCAGCACCTCCCAGCCTTCCTCGAAATTGCTACAATCCAGTATGGTACAATTCGCTGCCACTGGAGGCAAAGCTCCGATTAAACATCAAAGATTGGGACTGGGATTTTTGCAATGGCGGACGGTTGGAAGTCGTGCCTCAGACCGGAGATTATTGTGTTCCAGACCCATTGGACCCATTTGACAAGCGAAGGATGCAGGTTGACAAAAACTGCGGAGAAGGCCCTTCAAATTCAAGCAGTTAGATGCTGTACGTTTGAATAGTACTGTAGCAACACACATCACATACCTGTCAGGAGAGCTGAGACCACTGGCACATCAAAATCATGCGACCTATTGGACGGCTCCAGCGATGAGTCTAAATCTCCGAGTCAGTCTGAGGTTGACGCATTCAAGTATGACTTCCAGCCTTTTATCGTACTGCTCCCAATGGCAAGGGGTTGTACTAACAATTATCTTCACGCTTTCGTTGTATCGATGCATCGAAGAACTATTGTAGCCTATATACATCATGACAGCTCTAGAGTTATGTACCAGCATTCACGGATAGAAAGTACAGTATGATATGAAGTCTAACAGCGTTCGAAGACCCTGTAAATATCTGGCAAGCTCGCCACCTGCACGACGTCATTATCCAACAGGAACCATGCTTGACATTTCGGGTTTTCTTGTTCATTTTCATCAGAGGCGGGCGATGAGACAACAAACGATGGGGTTGGGGAATAAAAGTACGCTAGCTCGCGCATGAAAGAACCAGCGCAGACTCCCAGAGGGCCCGAGACAACAACTTGGTATCTGTGGAATGTCAATATGGAGTTGGGATGTACATGAGGCCCAAGATGCATGTTTTTTGATGATTTCAGTCAGGTCTATGTTTTAGGTGTGTAAGAGCGTTTTCATTGCGAAAAAATATGCATAGCCCACCGTTATGCATGCGCTTGGTAGCAAGGCGCCTGAGTTCTGTTATAGATACAAAATGACACATTGTACGGGCTCGTCGGAGGCGGTTCTCAGCGAGTCAGTGACCGTAATCGTCGAGTCTGTGTGCGATCCTGTAGGGAGCTCCACATTTTGTGCTGAGAAAGCACCTTCGCTACTGAACAAGATTCAAATGATAGTTGCCTGAGATTTACGCAAACGCTTACCTTGACTTTCTGATGCCCGGCGATCATCCTGTGGTCCCTCGCCATCTCCGCTTTTCCTTGCCCTTCTGTGATCCTGATTATGCGATGCCCCCAGTGGGCAGCATCCGTCAATGAAGATGTTTAGAGTACGGGCGTAGCGTATATCTTTCGATGTACCTGATGAATACCTGCGACTGATTTTGACCTACGAACTTCTGCTGAATGGCGTCTGATATTTGCTCGATGATAGTTTCTGCATGTAAGAAGTAGACTTCACGCTTGGTCTGATACACGTCGATGCTGCGCGAATTATCATTCATATCCCACTGGTAGGATTCGTTCTTACCTCAAATGCACAAAGGAGAAGAACTGTATACGTCAGATTTTTGCAAGATAGCAATACAAGAAAAGCACAAACCGATGTATGAATAACAAGAGCATGGTCTTTTTGCCTGAGATGTATCTGGACAGGATGGAATTGAGAGTTCAGGACTCAGGGAGCCAGCCTACACGGTGAATTATAGCGCATCATGGATGATATTCGAAGCAACATACCTTTTTACACCCGAACGACATCTTGGAATGGTTGGTGGAAGGAAAGTTGGCGACGCAAGATCTTGATTCGCTAGTTGGGGGAAACGGTCATTACCATGGATAGAATGAGCGAGTACAAACTATGTGTATTTGGTTAACACAATCAGAGACGATTTTACCGCGAACAGAGCTAGTAGACTGTGGCGAGCTGATAGTACGCTGATGGCGAGCTGATATGAGAGCTGACGCTGACTCTGAGCTGCGCTGCAGCGCCAGATCAGCGAATTTGCATTCGAATCACATGAGCGGGCAAACGAGAAAAAGAGAAGCCCGAACTACAAAACACGAAGTCTGAGGAAATGTAACATCAGTACTCTGTTGCCACGGTGGGGACATTGGGAGAAAGATTTTACATCCCATGTATGTCCATAGACCCATTGCCTGACGAAAAGAGTGTTAAAAATCGAGCTGGCCATGAGCTGGCCATACATGCAGACATGGTTCAAAATTGAGATTGCATGCATAGAAGTCCTGGATCATGTTTGCCACCTAAAGTCACGGCCGTCCGGATCGGGTTTCAATGGTCTTGCAGTGATTTAACATTTTGTGCTTCAATTGAGAGCCCGACCCGTGGTGTCGCATCTTTGAGTTCAAACGAAGAATCGCAAGCCTTCCTACCTGGTTTAAAATGTAAGATAAATGGTCTCAAACTAGTGGGACAGTATTAAGCTTGATATTTTACATTCCTTCGCCATCGAGGAGTCCTCTCCCTTTTAAAATTCCAGGGCCACGTCTACTGTGCCACTTATCTATATGTTGTATTACATTCCCACCCTATTTCATCCTCATCTCAAGGGCCTTACCTTTTTTACTTTGCCCGCAGTGCATGAACCCGTACAACTTGATGTGTGAGTCAAATGTAGAACATAGGAACTCTTGCATTAGCAGTGAGCACGTCAGTGGCCTCGTCAATGTCGCGTCACACCGCGTCACATGCGCGTCACGACCGCGGCAGGCGCGGCAGGACCGCGTCAA
This sequence comes from Suillus cothurnatus, assembly GCA_016758765.1. NCBI lineage: Eukaryota > Fungi > Basidiomycota > Agaricomycetes > Boletales > Suillaceae > Suillus > Suillus cothurnatus. Next base: position 24,760 of record JABBWL010000187.1, read on the forward strand.
AATAGCTACGCCCCATCTCCGGTACATATAACCCAATTAGGATATTTGACACAACCACTTGGCAGCAGATCGCAGCCCTGGAGGGTCACACAGACTGGGTTAACGCCATTTCCTTATCTCAAAACGAACATTTCCTTGCAAGTGCAGGTTATGACAAAACAGCGCGTCTATGGAATCTTGATACCAATCTCCAGGTTGGACCACCTCTCCAGCACGAAAAATATGTGCACTGCACAGCCCTTTCTCCTGATGGAAAGCTGCTAGTCACTGGCTGTCGCAAAAAAAAAAACGTCTACACATGGGATATTCACGCCATCCTCAAAAAAGCAGGCCTTGAAGACCTCCTCCAACCTGTATCCAATGTGAATTCCATGATTCTTCAGTAAAATCTACCTTAATCCTTCACTTGCAGGTTCCAGCGTGGAAGTCGTTGATGGATGTACGTGATTTGTTTCTCAACCTTCCCAATGCTTATAACCCTATCAATAGGCAAATGCTACGCATGCCGAAGATGATGAACTTTCGCCAGACTTTGTCAATAATGTGACAGACATCAGTGTTTTCAATTGATTCCTGTGCTGACCTCTTAATCTCAGTCCTCCAGAACGTACGGTAACTATCGCCGTTCCTCTGCACACCGTGCCCGCCATCCCGCACCCCCTTTGGGGAGTGTGAGTGCGCTCTTTTATCACCTTTCGATGCCTTTCCGTCACTCTCATCGCAATATTGATGATGCTGAATTCCAGCAACGCCCAAGGCGGTCCTTCGTGTCTCGTGGCCCTCATAGCATCGAAGTTGCTGCAGTCAAGGACAGAGAGGTATAAGTTTATTTGTATGCATTTCATCACATTGTACTATTTTGATCGAAATGGTTGATCCACTGCGAAAGGGAAGTGATCGCGTCAGTGCAAATTCTGCCTGCTCAGAGTGCTCACCACCGACTCAATACACCCCGACAATGAACCTTTAATCCACAAAACAGATTAATGAAAGATGAAGATTTCAGTTCACTGACGGATGAGTGCCTGAGCGTGTGTGGCCTACTTGCTCTTGCTAAACAAAATAATTGAGTTCAGGATTTGGTGAGAATCGATCTCTGGCTAGGAGGTCGTTAATGTGGTGGTCCTTAAACTTCGCAAGACAGGCGAAACACGTAGATCATCGCGGTTGAGGCGGTCGTGGACTTGTGCAGTGATATGACAAATTTTCACCTGAAATTCGGCAGGGAAGACAAAAATGCTCTTCAACCTGCACTCAGTGAAATATATAAGGATCCATCAGCGTCCAACCGTGTCCAACTGTACAAAAGTGGTGAAACCACAGAATTCACTGGATGCTAAGTGATGACCATCGAAAAGTAAGGCGATGTTGGCTCCGCAGCGTCCTGCCATACGATCTGCCCAGAGTACATGGGCGGTGGTGTGAGGGTGGCCGCGGGACCTTGCGCGGCGCACCACCCAGATAATTTGATCTGCTGTCTGTGAAAATGCGTGAGCTACGTATAACGCAGTGCTGGAAGAATTCCACAAACTCATCTTGATATGCAAGACACACTGTCATGAGCTGGTCTTCCAACACAAGCTGGACCACCCGAAATTATTTCAAGTCTTTTTCTTTCTGCTTACAGAAGTCCAACTGAGCAAACAGAATGTATAGCAATCAGACCAATTCCACATATGCGCGGTAAGACTACAAACATAAAATAGTGAATGCCTGAATCTTCTAAATTGCACTGAAATGAACCAATACAATATAAACACAAGCTTTGGTAGAGCATAAATTACGAATGGAAAACAGAGACATAGTCGAAAGCCAAATGGAAGAGAGATATTAGCATTGTGTCTAGAAACCACCCATCGTGGTGTCGGCGCAATTTTCACCTGCCAGGAAAAAAGTGATCAAAACTTCCGAGTCACCACACCGTATCAGCAAACCAACAACATTGAATGAGAACCAGTGCTATTGGTATGCCGATTCGTATAAATGATGTGCAAGGGCATGCTGATATAGCAGCTATAGGTCGGTCATTCCACTGACCAAGATGTGATACGAACATCTCGTATTCGATGACGAGGTGGATATGGCAAGATATAACAACCCCTCGTCTGTCCTAGATTAGATGTGATGATACAAACTGCGTGATGGACAGTAGTTAATGTTGGCTGCTCCATTGTGAACTCCTCGTCGAATTTACTGGTATCCGCACTCCCGTTCTGCAAATGAAATCAACATCGTTTCTTTCTACTTGAAACATCAGGCTTACTATAGTGGGAAAGTACGGCAGTGGGATGCGTGTGTTCAAGACATCGTCAAAGCCGACATATTTGAAGGGATATCTCTTGATCTCCTCAGCGTCAGCTTTCCCGGATCCCAAACGTCGGGTAGGATCGCGGGTCAACAGCTGCAAGATCAAAATCAGCAAGAATAGAAAACAGAGCACAGGGACATACAACCTTTTGCAAGATGGAAACAGCATTTCTAGGCATGGTGATGGGATATAGAGGTTCATCCTCCAAGATGGCATCAAAGATTTCATCTTCGTCATCGCTACGGAAAGGCAATTGTCCGAGTATCATCTCATACGTCAAGAAACCAAATGGACACCAATATACGGCATGGCCGTACCGTTGCTCCAGCACAATCTGCCTCAACGTCAGTTCGGTCCTCACACCAAGGAGATACAACAAGCACTTTGGGAGCCATAAACTCGGGAGTACCGTGGAACGTGCTCGCGGTCAAGCCATACCATATATCCTCATAACATATCATAATCAGGAATCTTGACGTGTCTGTCAAGGGTAAGGAGGATATCACGCTTCAAATGATGTCATTCGTGTGGAAATACCACAAAGCCAGAAGAACCTCTGACGCGTAAAATTTGGTTTGGCGAAGCGAGAACTGTTCGAGTCGGGTATGCAATTCACCACTACTAACGTACTCCATGCCAAAGTATACGCGCGTCCCCGCCCAGAAACACCAGTGTAAGCCAAGCAGGAATGGGTGCCATCCACGAGCAGCAACCAAGAATACTCGTTTCCTAAACAGGTGCTACAAATCCTTATTCAAAAATATCTTGGCCAAATCAATATGATGAGACATACCTCTCAATGTCATCGTTAACAAACTCCTTAAGCAAAATCTCCACGAGAAGGCTGCTTAGAGCTCTTCTTACACAAACAGGAGGGAGTCCATTCAGAATGAATATGGGTCGAGGTTAAGAACGTATCCCTGAGACATATCACACGTCATCAACCATCAAAAGACATCTTCATACGTGGGATGAGCGTAGGAATCACGACGAAGACATTTCAACGCATGAAGTCTTGTTGTCCATGCCATCTGTACTTGACCTTTTCCTTCCAAAAACGCTGGAGCGTCTCTACGAAATTGTTGTGTTCTGGGCTCGTTCATGAAGTTGCAGAAATCCATGTTGATGCCTGCATAGCATAAGCGTCATCGTCATTGTCTTATTTGAGCAAGGATTAGATAATTGATACTTACCTATGAAATGACCTTTGCAAATGAAATACCAAACTCGCGGGTCCTGTCCATAGGATACCATTTCCGCAAGACAAGATCTAGTTGATATGATGGTATATCTGATGGAACGCATTGACGTCCCTTAAAGACCATGTCCATACTCGGGTCGTGCGATACAACGTAGACGTCTATTTGAGAGGGGAGGATGGTGGTGACACCCATGATGCATCCTGTCAGCTGTTTGATGTGAGCGTGTACCTCCTTGGAAAACAACAGTCCATCCTAGAAATACACACAGCTCCATATCCTGCAAACATGGTGGAAGAGCTGGCGACATTAAGATCATCAGTAGACTGGATGAAACGTGCAGAGTGGGAATGGAGTGCAGCACCCCATCGATTGTTAGCAAACAACCATCAACATAGTCTTTACGTATAGGAAGATGCACATAGCCCGGTTGTAGACATTAGCGCTTGATCTACACAGCAATAAGCTGTGAAGCGAACACGAGGATGACACATGGGACGCACCATAAGAGACGCTTGAACAAACGAGTATCCAGCTTTTTCAACTCTCAACCAGACATTCTACGAGTTTGATCGCTGGTGATTGAGTGTTTGTCTAAACGGTGTTGCTCGTAAGAGTTTCTCTGCAGGATACAATTGACAGCGTGCTTACCACCAACTTCAGATACTACAAAATCTCTTGTACACTCTAATTTCTCCAATAACGGCGCAGCATCTCCTCCACAGACAGTCTCGAAGTTAGCTTCCAGGTGAGGATCGGCTCCTGTAAGGGTATCTTGTCAGCAATTGCTTGTGTGCTCTGACAAGGGTGAAGGTGAAAAAGACAGCAGGTTCCTGTACTCACCAGCAATTATTGCTGCTGCCGGATAACCTGATCTCCAATATCCCGCTTGCCTCGCATACATCGTCCCCAATCTGCCGCAGTTGAAATACCGAGCGCCGATCATGTCTTCTTCCACCAGTGAGATGTCAGCGACCACACCATACAAGATGATTCGAGGTCACACCGACTGGGTAGAAGGTGTTGTGCACCTGCCTGGCGGACGACAGTTCCTCACGTGTTCGGCGGACAGCTCGCTCCGATTATGGGACTTGGAGACCGGCACATCGATAGGAAAGGACTGGCGAGATGAGGAAAATAACGCAGGAGTGCGGGTCATGGCATTGTCTTCAAATGGCAAGACAGTTGCAAGTGGACACGATGACGGGAAAGTGAAATTATGGAACGTTGAGACCAGGAAGGTAATTGCCGAATGGGAAGGACACACCCATCTTGTGGGTGCATTGTGCTGGAGTGGAGATGGTAAACAAGTGCTGAGCGGATCCTGGGATGGGACAGCAAGAGTCTGGAATGTCGAGAGCGGCAAAACTGTCCTGACAATCAAAACTGGGCACCTGTGGGTGAACGCGGTGATATACTCGCCCGATGCAACAAAAATTGCAACCGGTGGACGCCACGAGAATGCACTCAAAATCTGGGATGCCAAGACAGGGGAGCTGCTCAAGACGCTCAAACAAGATCAACGAGTTTGGAGCTTGGCCTGGACATCAGATGGAAAGAAACTTATCTCCGGTACATTTCAGATTAGGATATTTGACGCAACTACTTGGCAGCAGATCGCCGCCCTGGAGGGTCACACTCATGTTGTCAAAGCCATTTCCTTATCTCGGAATGAACGCTTCCTTGCAAGTGCATCGGTTGATGAAACAGCGCGTCTATGGAATCTCGATACCAATCTTCCAATTGGACCACCTCTCTAGCACAAAGATGATTTGCAATGCGTGGCCCTTTCTCCTGACGGAAAGGTGCTAGTCACTGGTTGTGAGGACAACAATGCGTATACATGGGACGTTCACGCCATCCTCAAAAAAGCTGGAGTTGAATACCTCCTCCAGCCTTTATCCCATGTAAACTCCATGGTTCTTCTGTAAACACCACACTAATATCCCGCTTGGCACTTGCAGGTCCCAGCACAAAAGTCGTTAATGAACGTAGGTGACATATTCCTTTATCTTTTGAATTCAACTATCTTAAGATCGTCACTCTAGAGCAACACTACGCGACGTCCACTTATTCAGGCCCGTCGAATACCGCCAGCCTTTTTCGATGGTGTGCAGAACGGTGCCCAGGTCAGTCGTCTGCTTTTTTGACTAGTTCTTGTTTTGACCCATGTACTCTCAGTCCTCCGCAGCACGCGATACTCATCATCGTTCCCCCACAAACACCCCACAAACACCCCTCCTTGAACGCTTGTCCTCCTTCTTCCACCACTCTCACCGCAATACGGATGGCGCGACCGAACTCCAGCAACGCCCAAGGTGGTCCATCTTCTCTCATGGTCCTCGTATCGTTGAGGTTCCTCTAGTAAAGGACAGAGAGGTATGTATTTCTTTGTCTGCATTTCCCATTGCTTTAATTTAATGGTTTTTGTCAGGTTATATTTACTGCTCCACCGCCGCCACAAAAAATGCAGCAGCAAACCCAATCGCACGCCCAGGGTTCGTCCACGACACAGCCGGCTCCAGGTACTAATCCTACCACACCACCTGCAAGACACGCGTATTCACTACCCGTCCGTTTGTTGGCTCATCTCGTGCTTTTTATCTGCTGTGCATCTCCTCGACATGCCAATCGAAATGCACAACAAACGCAGAAACAAGGCCAACCACAAGGTCAAGCCCAAGGCCAGCCGTCATCATCGCAGACTCAGCCTGCCGCCTCCTCGACATCCACAACACTTCCTACTCCTGATCCTAGTACCGCTGTATCAGGTGCAGCGATCATACATCCATGATGTCTTCCACTACGAGCTCGCTTCATGCTGTTTCTTTTTGTGCATCCCCCCACATGCCGATGGTCATTAATATAGGTACACAATTATCTCACCTTTACTTCTAGTTCTTCTGTACTCTTATCTCTTTCAAGTTCTTCATAACACGGGGATGATGGCTTTTTTCCTACACAACCTTTTCTCCGTCTAGGTATTCATCTCATAACTTAATCTCATCACCTACTAAGAGAATATTCAACGCAATGAATATCTGGCGCGACAATCTCATTAAATACAGTATGTTATCATTATATTGAATTATTTCGGTCGAAATGATTGATCTACACAAGCGATAGCGTCGGTACAAAGTTTGGGGTGCTCAGAGCGCTCAACACTGGCTCAATATATCCCAATAATGAACCGCTTTATTCATTCATGAAACAGATCAAGAAACAATGAAGATTTCCGTTCACTGGGGCATGAGCGCTTGTGCGTGTGGACTGCTTGCTGAATAATATGATTGAGTTCAGGACTTAGTGAGGATCCATCTCTTACTAGGAGATCGTCATTGTGGCGGTCCTTGAACTTCGCAAGACAGGCGAAACACGTAGATCATCGCGGTCGTGGACTCGTGCGGTGATATGACAGTTTTTCACTTGAAATTCAGCAGAGAAGACAGAAATGCTCTTCGACCTGCACTCGGTAAAATATATAGGGGTCCATCAGCGTCCAATCGTGTCCAACTGTACAAAAATGGTGAAACGACAGAACTCACTGGATTGTGAGCGATGACCATCGAAAAGAGGGGTGATGTTGGTTCTGCAGCATCCTGCCATACGATCTGCCCAGAGTACATGAGCGGTGGTGTAAGGGTGGCCGCGGGACTTTTGCGCGACGCACCACCCAGACATTTCGATCTGCGTGAGCTACGGATAACACAGTGATGGAGGGATTCCACAAACTCATCTTTATATGTAAGATATTGTCATGAGCTGGTCTTCCAACACAGACAGAACTACGTTGTTTCGAGTGTCTTTGTTTTTGCTTACAAAAGTCTAATTGAATAGATTGTATAGCAATCAGACCAGAATTTGTCATGTATGCGCAGTAACACTACAAACATAAATTAGTGGATGTCTGAATCTTTTGAATCGCACTGAAATGCACCAATACAATACAAACACAAGCTTTGGTAGAGCATAACTTACGAAAGGAAAACAGAGACATAGTTCAAAGACATATGGAAGAGAGATATTAGCATTTTGTCTAGAAACCACCCATCATGGTGTCGGCACGATTTTTCACCTGCCAGAAAGAAAAAAGTGATCAAAACTTCCGAGTCACCGCACCGTATCAGCAAACCAACAGCATTGGATGAGAACCAGTGCTACTGGTACGCAGATTCGTATAAATGATGTGCAAGCCTGCAAGGGCATGCTATTATAGCAGCCATAGGTCGGTCATGGGACCCTCAAGCGCCGAAGGATCTGAAGATGGAGGAAAGCTGAGGGAACAGCATCGTACCACTGACCTTTCTTGTCTGGAGTGTTCTAAGAGAACAGTATCTCGTGAAAAAATATGCAGGTGCATCATAAGTTGGAACTGCATGGTTTGCAGCTTGAGCAATTGTTCCACTGACCAAGATGTGATACGAACATCTCGTATTCGATGACAAGGTGAATATGACGAGATATAACAACCTCCTAGATCAGATGTGATGATACAAATTGCGTGATGGCCACGAGCCGCAAATGTAGGCTGTGGAACAATAGGTTGGAGAGGTTAGCAGGAAGATCTATATGAACAGACGAAAGAGCACAGTGAGGAAGTCACTAATGCCAAAGTGGTTTGCTCGTGTTTGCTTTTAAGGTCACAAAATTTTGATAAGGCTTCAATTCGTGTTAGGAAAACGCTGGCAACTGATCGATCGATCAGCACCAATCGGTCGACCAATGTGCACATGGCTGATTGGAGGATGTACCCAGAAGCGAAGTTCCTTTCTGGGTGAGCGGCAGTAGGAGGGTCGACTGTTTAGCCAACATCCTGGCACATCACGGCCATTCTAGACAATCGACCACCATCGATTATGCAGCCTGCCTCAGAAGAACGCTGGAAGCGATGTCGCACGTTGATAAGAGCTAGGCACCCAGCAACATTTCATACGTTAAGACACCAAACGCCGACCAATCTACGGTGCGGCTGTACCGTTGCTCCAGCAGAATCTGCCTCAACATTAGTTCAGGGCTCACAACAACGGGATACAACAAGTACTTCGGGAGCAATAAACTCAGGAGTACCGCAGAACATTCTCGTAGTCGAGCCACACTACATATCCTCATTGCACATATCATAATCAGGAACCTTGATGTGTCTGTCAGGGGTAAGGAGGATATCATTAAGCTTTAAATGATGCTATTCGTGTGGAAATACTACAAAGCAAGGATAACCCTCGGACTCGCAAAAGAGAACGGTTTGAGTTGGATGTACAATGCGTATTCCACGACAAAGTATACGTCCGGAAACACGAGTGTAAGCCAAGTAGGAATGGGTGCCGTTCACAAGCAGCAGCCAAGAATACACATTTTTCTAAATGGGCGCTGCAAATGCTTGTTGAATATCTTGGTCAAATCAATATAAATATGATGAGACATACCTCTCGACGTCACTGTTAATCAACTCCTTGAGCCAAATCTCTGCGTGAAGGCTGCTTAAAGCTCTTCGTGCATGAACAGGAGGATGGATATGGGTCGAGGTCGACAATGTGTCCCCGAGACATATCACGCGTCATCAACACATCAAAAAATATCTTCGTACATGGGATGAGCGTAGGAATCACGACAAAGACAATATGATACATAGTCTTGTTGTCCATGCCATTCGGATCGGATATTTTCCTTTCAAAAACACTAAAGCGTCTCTACAAACTTGTTGTGTTTGGGGCTCATTCATGAAGTTGTAGAAGTCGGTGTTGATGCCTGCATAGCATAAGTGTCATCGTCATCGTCTTATTTGAGCAAGGATAGGAGAATTGATACTTACCTATGACATGACATTCGCAAATGAAAAACCCAAACTCGGGGCTCCTGTCCACTGATGGGGATGTACATTTGAGAAGGAAGGATGGTGGTAACACCCATGATGCATCCTTTTGGCTGTTTAGTCTGAACGGGTACCTCCTTGAAAAACATCCGAGAAATACACACGGCTCCATGACCTGCAAATGTGCTGGAAGAGTTGGCGACATCAAGTTCGTGGGTAGACTGGATGGAATATGCAGAGTGGGAAGGGAGTGCAGCACCCCATCGAATGTTAGCAACAACCATCAACGTAATCCTTACATATAAGAAGATGCACATAGTCCGGTTGCAGACGTGAGCGCTTAATCCACACAGCAATAAGCTGTGAAGTGAACACGGGGACGACCCATGGGACGCACCATAAAACACGCTTGAACGAACAAGTATCCAGCTTCCTTGATTCCTAACCAGACATCCTCCAAATTTGATCGCTGGTGATTGAATGTTCGTCTACACAGTAAGTGATGATTCTGCGAGATACAACTGACGACATGCTTACCAGCTACTTCGGATACTACAAGATTTCTTGAATACTCTAATTTCTCAGCGGTGCAGCATCTCCTCCAGAGACAGTCTCGAAGATAGCTTCCGGGTGAAGATTGGCTCCTGTAAGGGTGTCTTGTCAGCAATTGCTTGTGTGCTCTGACAAGGATGAAGGTGAAAAAGACAGGTTCTTGTGCTCACCAGCAATTATTGCTGCCGCCGGATAAACTGATTTGATTCCAATATCCCGATTGCCTCGCATACATCGTCCCCAATCTGCCGGAGTTGAGATACCAAGCGCCGATCATGCCTTCCTCCACCAGTACAACGCCAGTTGTGACACCACTCTGGACGATGCAAGGTCATACCAGATGGGTAAATGGTGTTGTGCATCTGCATGGCGGACGGCATATCATCACATGGTCGTACGACGGCTCGCTCCGACTATGGGACCTAGAGAGCGGCACACAGTTAGGAGAGAACTGGCGAGATGGTGATGCAGGAGTGCGGTACATGGCATTGTCTCCAAATGGCCAGATAGTTGCAAGTGGATACAATGATGGGACAGTGAGGTTATGGGATGTCGAGAAGAGGAAGGTTATTGCCAAATGGGAAGGACACACCCGTCTTGTGGGTGCATTATGCTGGAGTGGAGATGGTAAACAAGTGCTGAGCGGATCCTGGGATGGGACGGCAAGAGTCTGGGATATGAAGAGCGGCAAAACTGTCCTGGCAATCAAAACTGGTCACGATTGGGTGAACGCGGTGGTATACTCGCCCGATGCAACGAAAATCACAACTGGTGGACGCGACAAGAATGCACTCAAAATCTGGGACGCAAAGACAGGTGAACTGTTCAAGACGCTCAAACAAGATCAAGGAGTTTGGAGCTTGGCCTGGACGTCAGATGGAAAGAAACTTATCACCGGTTCATTCTGGATTAGGATATTTGACACAACCACTTGGCAGCAGATCGCCATCCTAAGGGGTCACAATCATGTTGTCTTTTATATTTCCTTATCTCCAAATGAACGCTTCCTTGTAAGTGCATCTGATGACAACACAGCGCGTCTATGGAATCTCGATACCAATCTCCCAATTGGACCACCTCTCCAGCACAAAGAATATGTGCACTGTGCATCCCTTTCCCCCGATGGAAAGGTGCTAGTCACTGGTTGCCAAAACACAAACGTGTACATATGGGACATTCACGCCATCTCAAAAAATGCTGGCTTTGAAGATCAACTGCCCAAAGTTGGTACCAATAATGTGAGTATTAATGCATCACCCGCACTCTCTCCTTAACACTAGCTACTGTCTGCTCGAACAGGAAACATCTCAAGGCAATTCAGGAATAAAGCGCACCCCCTGCTCTTCGATCAGTGACAAATCATTTTTGGAAGTACGTGAAGTATCTCTGATCCTGCTCAGTTATTATAATATTGACATTCCAGGCTGATGCTACACGGTGTCGCGATGAGTTCGGCGGCATCGATGCACTCCCACCAAGGTTTTTTAATGACATGGGAGCTGATGATGTGCGCAATCCTCTATCAAATAGTTTTTGTCCTGATATCTGTGCTTTCAGTCCTCACCAATAGGTAGTGCCCACCCTCATTCCTCTCTAAGTACGCTCATCGCTCGCTTTTTCTCGCTCCTCCACCGCTTTCGGCCCGGCAATGCTGATGCAGTAGAACTTCTACAACCCTCAGCTCCTTGGGGGTCATATCCCCGTGTGTTTTTCGCTCGCCTATCCTCACTCATTCACCGCTCTCCACCCGAGAATGATGCATCAAACGAACTCCAGCAACCCTCCACGCATTCACGGTTGGATTTACGTGTGCTCCTCACTGGCTTGTCCTCACTTTGGCCACACTTTCGACTCGATACCGATGGAGAAATCGAACCGAACCTCACGACACCTTCGGGTTTACGTTCAGATGCACTTATCGGCCTCCTGTCCTCGCTCTTCCGCTTTCAATCTCACACCAACGAAGAAATAGAACTCTCGCCATACCCAAGGCATTCTTCTGTTGTCGAAGTGGCTGCAGTGCGGGACAGAGAGGTATGTATTTCTTTGTATGCATTTCTCGTTGCTTTGATTTAATGATTTCTGTCCAGGTTATATTTACTGCTCCGCCGCCGCAACAAAAAACACAGCAGCAAACCCAATCGCACGCCCAGGGATCTTCCACCACACCATCTGCTCCAGGCACTAATCCTATTACACCACGTCCAAGATATTCACTACCTGTCCGCTTGTTGGCTCATCTTGTGCTTTTTCTCTGCTGCGCATCTCCTCAACATGCCGATACCAATGCACAGTCAACACAGCAGCAGCAAGGCCAACCACAAGACCAAATTCAGGCCCAGGCATCATCATCACCGACTCGGCCTGCCCCCTCGACACACATGACACTTCCTGCTCTTGCTCCTAATACTGCCGCATCAGGTGCAGTTACCATGTATTAACGACCTCTTCCACTACAAGCTCACTTCATGATGTTTCATTGTTGTGCATATTCACCATCCGCCGATGGTCATTAATATAGGTACACAACTATTTCACCTTTACCTGTAGTAATTCCGCTTCCTTATCACTTACTTCACAAATGATGATGATGGTTTATTTTCCTACACAACTCATCTCATCAGATACAGTATATTTTCATCTGTGCTTTTTCGATCGAAATGGTTGATCGAGCCTGAAAAACAAGCAATAGCATCGGCGCGTGCTCAAACACCTTACGCACTGTGAAAGATGTATCACACATAGTACTACTGAACCAATAGTAAACTCAAGGAAACAACCAAAATTAAGTGTAATATGCTAGCACTACGGGCCCTATCGAAACCGCTTCCATCAGCCATCAGAGGACGACGAGACAGTCAAATTGGACATAAAATAAGACATCTGGGGTGTCACGGCGCTAGTTCCGGGGCAGGCACCTTCTCATTGAAGTCCTGAGTCAACGCACTGGTGGTGGTGAACCAATACTGTATTAAATCGATTAATGATAAGTTTGATTGACAATATCTTACCGGGTCCTGCACCAGTGTTGTCAGCATCAATGTAATGGTTCTTCCAAATCCATGACCCAAACGTGAAATACACTTGAGCTTGAGCGCCTGTACGAGTTGCAAAAGATACGATAGAAGCTCCTGCGAGGTTATCAATACCAATGTTTGAAAAAATGCTCGACTCCATCATCTGAGCGACTTAAGTTGCCATACTGGAAACGCTCCTTTCGAGTGCATAGTCTCTGGTACGAGGAGCTTGAAAGTATAATTCTTATTGGACGTGTTGAAAGTGTGACATTGAAAGTGCGAGATATGCGGGAAGGTGAGAAAAGACAAATTGAAGATTTAATTAATGATATCGAAAAAGCAGCAGACATAACAATTAGCAGTTCTCGCAAGATCTAGACGAGAAAGAATATTATATACTCACCTGAGCGAAGTGTCCTGTGTAGAAAAATACAGAACCGCGAAGACCTCACAGGAAACACGCCAAGAATGCACCACATTAGGGGGGGAGCGAGAAAAGGAGGCAAACACACAGCACATGGACACGTGTATTCGCAAAGAGATGATAGCATTGGGTTACTGAAACCATGTAGAAGTTGTCAGCGGTGTTCGCAGCGAGCTTGTTGCAGGCCCATTGATGAGGGTGAGCAAGATATCATGCTTCAAATCACAGTAGATGATGTCATTCATGTGGAAATACCACAAAGCCAGAAGAACACCCGACGCATAAAATTTGGCTTGGCGAAGCAAGAGCTGTTTGAGTTAGATGTACAATTCACCGTCACTAACGTACTCCATGCCAAAGTATATGTGCGTCTCCGTCCCAAGCAGGAATGGGTGCAGCAAGCAAAAATAACTAAATCTCCACGAGAAGGCTGCTCAGAGCATATCACGAGTCATCAACACATCAAAAAATAACTTCATACGTGAGATGAGCGTAGGAATCACGACAAAGATATGTGATACATACAGTCTTGTTCGGATTGGATTTCTTCCTTTCTAAGATGCTAAAGCGTCTCTACGAACTTATTGTGTTTGGGGCTTGTTCATGAAGTTGTAGAAATCCGTGTTGATGCCTGCATAGCATAAGCGTCATCGTCATTGTCTTATTTGAGCAAGGATTGGATAATTGATACTTACCTATGAAATGACCTTTGCAAACGAAATACCGAACTTGCGGCTCCTGTCCATAGGATACCATTTCCGCAAGACAAGATGTAGTTGATATGATGGTATATCTGATGGAACGCATTGACGTCCCTCAAAGACCATGTCCATACTCGGGTCGTGTGATACAATGTAGACGTCTATTGTAGAGGGGAGGATGGTGGTGACACCCATGATGCATCCTGTCGGCTGTTTGATGTGAGCGTGTACCTCCTTGGAAAACGGTCCATCCTAGAAATACACACAGCTCCATAACCTGCAGACATAGTGGAAGAGTTGGCAACATTAAGATCATCAGTAGACTGGATGAAACGTGCAGAGTGGGAATGGAGTGCAGCACCCCGTCGAAGTGCGGCCAATGTTAGCAATAACCCTTTACGTATAGGAAGATGCACATAGTCCGGTTGTAGACATCAGCGCTTGATCTACACAGCAATAAGCTGTGAAGCGAACACGAGGATGACACATGGGACGCACCATAAGAGACACTTGAACAAACGAGTATCCAGCTTCCTCAACTCCCAACCAGACATCCTACGAGTTTGATCGCTGGTGATTGAAGGTTCGTCTAAACTGCATTGCTTGTAGGTGATACCCTAGTTCTGCAGGATACAACTGACGACATGCTTACTAGCAACTTCGGATACCACAAGATCTCTTGAACACTCTAATTTCTCAAAGGCGGAGCATCTCCCCCACAGACAGTCTCAAGGATAGCTTCCGGGTGAGGATTGGCTCCTGTAAGGGTGTCTTGTTAGCAATTGCTTGTGCGCTCTGACAAAGATGAAGGTGAAAAAGACAGGTTCCTGGACTCACCAGCAATTATTGCTGTCGCTGGATAACCTGATCTGATTCCAAGATCCCTCCTGCCTCGCATACATCGTCCCCAATCTGCAGCAGTTGAGATACCGAGCGCCAATATGTCTTCCTCCACCAGTGATATGTCAGTGACCATGCCACGCAAGACGATGCGAGGTCACACGAACAATCTGCCGCAGTTGAGATATCGAGCGCCGATCATGTCTTCTTCCACCAGTACAACGCCAGTGATTATGCCACTCCGGATGATGCAAGGTCATACCGGCTGGGTAGATGGTGTCGTGCATCCGCATGGCGGACGGCATATCATCACATGTTCACACGATCGCTCACTCCGATTATGGGACCTAGGGAGTGGCACACAGATAGGTGAGGACTGGCGAGATGAGGACGGTAAGGCAGAAATGTGGTCCATGGCATTATCTTCAAATGGCCAGACAGTTGCATGTGGACACAATGGCGGGACAGTGAGGTTATGGGATGTTGAGAAGAGGAGGGTTATTGCCAGATGGGAAGGACACATCAATCTCGTGGATGCATTGTGCTGGAGTGGAGATGGTAAACAAGTGCTGAGCGGATCCTGGGATGGGAGGGCAAGAGTCTGGGATGTCGAGAGCGGCAAAACTGTCCTGACAATCAAAACTGGACACGAGTGGGTGAACGCGGTGATATACTCGCCTGATGCAACAAAAATCGCAACCGGTGGACGTGACGAGGATGCAGTCAAAATCTGGGACGCAAAGACAGGGGAGCTGTTTAACACACTCAAACACAATCAAGGAGTTTGGAGCTTGGCCTGGACGTCAGACGGAAAGAAACTTATCTCCGGTTCATATGAACCAATTAGAATATTTGACGCAACCACTTGGCAGCAGATCGCCGCCCTGGAGGGTCACACTCATTTTGTCGAAGCCATTTCCTTATCTCGGAACGAGCGCTTCCTCGCAAGTGCATCAATCGATAAAACAGTGCGTCTATGGAATCTCGATACCAATCTCCCAATTGGACCACCTCTCCAGCATGAAGATGGTTTGTGCTCCGCAGCCCTTTCCCCCGATGGAAAGGTGCTAGTCACTGGTTGCAAAAACACAAACGCATACTCATGGGACGTTCACACCATCCTCAAAAAAGCAGGCCTTGAAGACCTCCTCCAACCCGTATTCGATGTAAACTCCGTGGTTTTTCAGTAAAATCTGTGCTAATCCATCACTCGCAGGTTCCAGCGCGGAAGTCGTTGATGGACGTACGTGATTTGTTTCTCAACCTTCCCAATGCTTATAACCTTGATGCTCTATATATAGGCGGATGCTACGCAGGCCGAGATTGATGAACCTTTGCCAGACTTTTTCAATGATGTGACAGATGGTGTTTATGTGCGTGATCAGCGTTTCAATTGATTCCTGTGCTGACCTCTTAATCTCAGTCCTCCAGATCGTACGGTAACTATCGCCGTTCCTCTGCCCACCGTCCCCGCCGTCCCTCACCCCCTTTGTGGAGTGTGAGTGCGTTCTTTCGTCGCCTTCCAATGCCTTTCCGTCGCTCTCATCGCAATATCAATGATGCAACTGAACCCCAGCGACACCCAAGGCGGTTCTTCATGTCTCGTGGTCCTCGTATCGTCGAAGTTGCTGCAGTAAAGGACAGAGAGGTATACATTTCTTTGTATGCATTTCCAATCGCCGTGCTTTAATGATTTCTGTCCAGGTTATATTTACTGCTCCGCCGCCGCCACAAAAAACACAGCGGCAAACCCAATCACACGCTCAGGGTTCGTCCACGACACCTCCTGCTCCAGGTACTAATCCTACTGCGCCACCTCCGAAACATTCACATTCACTATCTGTCCGTTTGTTGGCTCATCTCGTGCTATTTATCTGCTGCGCACCCCATCAACACGCCAATGCCAATACACAATCAACACAGCAGCAGCAAGGCCATCCGCAAGGCCAAATCCATGCCCAGGCATCATCATCGTGGAATCAGCCTGTCGCCCCCTCGACATCTACAACACTTCCTGCTCCTGCTCCTGCTCCTAGCAATACCGGATCAGGTGCAGCGACCATACATTCATGATCTCTTCCACTGCGAGTTCGCTTCGTGCTGTTTCTTTGTTGTGCATCTCCCTCAACCGGATGATCATTAATATAGGTCTACAACTATTTCACCTTTGCTTCTAGTTCTTCTGCACTTTTATCTCTTTGTTCACATCACGGGGATGATGGTTTGTTTTCCTACCTACACAACTCATTCTCCATCCAGATCTTCGTTCCATAACTTAATCTCGTCGCCTACTGGGGATAATCAACGCAATTAGCAAGAGAATCTCATCAGATACAGTATATTATCATTTGTACTGTTTTGATCGAATTGGTTGATCTACTGAGAAGAGAGCCCGAAAAACAAGCGATGGCATCGGTACAAAATTGTGCGTGCTTAAGGGCCTTTCCCACCATGAAAGCCGTATTATGCACAATACTATTGAACCGCAAGGAAACAAGTGTAAAATGCTAGTACTATTGTAAGGCGGCTACTTGAGTTCGAAGGGGAACTGATCGAGAGAGAGTGAGTGAAGGGGAGTTGTTCACTGAGGATACGTAAAGTAAGGACATGCTTTTATATCTAGTGAGTGGCTACGACGGTAACTGCTATAGCCGGTGAGGTAGTACTGCAAATCGGTTCCGAACCGAATTCCGTAGCCAGAACGGTAGCGATCCTTACACTATGGTCGTCCCTATCGAAACCTCTTCCATCAGCCATCAGAAGACGACGAGACGCAGTCCAATTGGAGATAAGATAAGACGTCTGGGGTGTCACGGCGCTGACTAGTTCCGACGCAGGCACCTTCCCGTTGAAGTTCTGAAGCAACATCATAAAAGGCGCACTGGCAGTTGTGAACCAAGGTCCAATACTGTACGATCATTAAATGCATCGATGATAAGCTTGATAGACAAAATCTTACCGTGTCCCGCGCCAATGTTGTGAGCGTCGATATGACAGTGCTTTCAAATCCAAAGCTGAAACACACTTGAGCGCCTGTATGAGTTGCAAAAGATACGACAGAAGCTCCTGCAATGTAATCAGGACCACTATAAATAAACGCTTGATTGCATCATCTGAGTGATTGTCACGGTGTTGCCGTACTGCAAATGCTCCTCTCGAGTGCATGGTCTTTGGTACGAGGAGCTCCGAAGTTTAATTCTTGTTGTATGTGGTGAAAATGCGGCATCAAAAGCGCGAGATATGCTGGAAGGTATACAGAGATGGAATGAAGATAAACTTGTCAATGATCTCGAAAAGCAGCAGACATAAAAATTAGTAGCTCTTGTGAGATCCAGACGAGAAAGAATTTTGTATACTCACCTGAACAACGTGACCTGTGTAGAAAAATACCGAACCACGAAGACCACACAGGAAACGCGCAAAAAATGCACCGCGTGAGGGGGAGCGGGAAAAAGCACGCAGTACAATGGACACGTGTATTCGGAAATAGATAATACAACAAATTGTCAATTTTCGCGAGGTAGCATGAAGTACTCGGAAAAACCTACTCCGTCCTAGGGAATAAGACTATTGGCATGCTGCACTGCCCGCACATATCCTGGAATGTTGAGGGCATCGAGTTCAAACATAGGACAGAAGAAATGTGCGGAGTAGAGAGAGTGCCACACCTTCAGCCTGAACACGATCCCTATGCATACGAAGATGGGCATAGCACCGGTAGCAGACGTGACCGCTTGATCTACACAGCAATACTTTGCGAAGCGAACACGAGGATGACGCGTGGCATGCACCTTTAAAGACAGCCTGAATGAATGTGTGCCCAGCCTCCTAAATTTCTAACCAAACACCCTTTGATTGCTGATGATTGAGCACTGGGTTCGTCTAGACGATGCTTCCCGTGAGTGATCCTCCAGGCTCCTCTGTAAGTAAAACCGACCAATGACTCGAAAAAGTCTCTCGTATATTCTCGAACAACAGTGCATCAACTCAGTTGTTGTCTTGAAGGTGAGGACCGGATTCCTGTAAAGTGAGCTGTCTCGTGAAAAATGGTTGGCACGCTTCTGACCTCCTTAGAATCGGCTCTCAAACGTAGGGTGGGATCGCGGGTCAACAACTGCAAGATCACATCAGCAAGTATAGGAAGCAAGGCACGGGAACATTCAACCTTTGGCAAGATGGAAACAACGTCTCTCGGCATGGTGATAGGATATAGAGGCTCGTCCTCCAAGATGGCATCAAATATTTCGTCTTCATCATCGCCATGGAAAGGCGATTGTCCGAGCAACATTTCATACGTCAAGACACCAAACACCGACCGATCTACGGTGCGGCCGTACCGTTGCTCCAGCAGAATCTGCCTCAACATCAGTTCAGAGATACAACAAGTACTTCGGGAGCCATAAACTTTGGAGTACCGCAGAGCGTTCTCGTGGTCGAGCCATACCACATATCTTCAGGAACCTTGATGTGTCGGCCAAGGGTAAGGAGGATATCATTAAGCTTCAAATCACGGTAGATGATGCTATTCGTGTGGAAATACTACAAAGCAAGGATAACCTCGGACTCGCATAATTTAGCTTGGTGATAGGGATGGCTATGTAATCCAACGCCATATTGCTACCGGAATTGCACAACTTTGTAAGGCTTTCTGGTGGAAAGCGGCTTTCGCATCCGGTAAACGAATCTAGAATACCATGCCAGTTCTCAACAGCGACGTGACACGCCACAATCGCTCAGGGCAAGACACACTACTCCAGATGTGCCGATTTTGTTGAAGGTGCTCGTATACCCTCACCTGTGTGTCATACTGCACGACTTTTGAAAGCCTTCTGATGGAAGGTGTCTTTCACATCCGGCAAATAAATTGAAAGCGTATATCAGTTTTCGACAACAGCGTGACACGCCGCAATCACGCAAGGTAAGAGACACTACTCCAGATGCACCGATTTCGTTGAAGGTGCTCGTATACTCTCACCTGTGAGTCACACTGCATGACCTTCGAAAGCTTTCTCATAGAAAGTGTCTTTCGCATCCGGCCAGAACCTCACATATCAGTTCTCGACACGCCGCTATCATTCATCTCTTGCCCTGAGTGACTGTACGGTACTCCAGGCTACCATTCCTCTTTCGATCTGTCGCAGTGGAGAATGAAAATGAAAGCTGCTGAAAGATATAGTATGATTGAGTACATACGTAAAGAAGGAAATGTCGAGAAAGAAAACTACCGACAAATCTATTTCTTCCAAAACATACGATACAGCTACGTATCTTGAGTGTTTTAACGACCATCATACCGTTAACAGTATCCGCATCTTTGACTTGTGCAATAATATCATCATCAGATGCGATCCTCCTGAATTCTCCGTCGTGCTGCGCTAGCAGGAGTGCATTGAACGGCTGTCTAAGGCGAACAATCAATCGCATTGAACACCGTGGTGGGGACTGTGAAGGACTAACTTGAAGCAGAGGTAAAAGAAAAAAGGTGATTCGGAGAGTCACCATGCAGTCACGATGATTCTGAAGGTTCAACGGTCTGCCGCGGCCAACCTGAGGGCATGGAAACAGACTTACTAACCATGGTTTTTGAACGACCACGCGAACCCGGCGGGGCCGACTCAGGCTCGTCCCCATCTGATGATCAAATAGTTGAATGGACTGTATGATTTTCTAATCGTGAGTTCGAGCCGTCATGTTAAAAAAGATCACTCACTGAAGAACTCCATGAATTGGTTACAGTACCAGTGTTATCATATCTCTCGTCTTCTCTGACTGCCGCTACTACTAGTAAACACTCGGGCTGGATCCGAGTCAAAGTTCTGTAAAAGGAGTGAGTTTGTTTGTTTGTTTGTTTGCTTGCTTGCTTGCTTGTTTGTTTGTTTGCTTGTTTGCTTGTTTGTTTGTTCGTGCTGAAGGACGCAATTGGCATATCGATCATCAATGGGACCACTCAGAACTGACTCAATTCACTGGCAAAGACACTCACTGGTCAATCTATGAAGTTCACGTGTTGATGCAAGCCGAGACTGCCTTGAGTCCGAGTTAAAGATGAGTAAATATTCTCACTAGCTATCATTCTCCACCATCAGCCTGAGTGCGATGGCTTCGATGAACGCCTCTGCCAGTGGCAGCGGCCGTGGCGAACACCACCACCATCATCATCACCATGGTCACGGTAGCCTGCTAAACGATCTTGAACGATCGCTGGCTGCATCGCCGGACGCCCTAGAGGTTGATCGCTTCTTCAACTTTGGGAGTAACGATCACCCAGACCACCGTGCCAACTTGAATCATTGGCACGATCATCAACCGCTCCCATGGATGATTGGTTCTAGTAGTGGGCGGTGGCCCCCGCAATACGTGCAAACGGGACCCGGAGATGACCCTTACCATGACTATCATCACGCAGAGCATTCGAGTCAGCATCATGTCGTGCCAACTATCCCGCAAAACGTGCAAACAGGACCCGGAGATGATCCTTACCATGACTATCATCACGCAGAACATTTGAGTCAGCGTCATGTTGTGCCAACTATCCCGCAAAACGTGCAAACGGGACCCAGAGATGATCCTTACCATGACTATAATCACGCAGCACATCCGAGTCAGCGTCAGTCATTGCTCTCGCCGCAGCCTGTCGTACCAACTACGATGGGTCAGCTGCCATCGAATAATGACAATAATCAGTTCCTGCCTCAGTGGGCTCAACCCACGAATCTCCAACTTGATGGAGTCATCCCAAAGTCCTTTAGCGCGATCTGGCCCAAGGAGTGGCCTTCGCAAGATCAGTACTTCGCTCCAAACAGTAACTCCATGCCAACCTTGCCCAATTTGAATAGGCCATCATCGGGGCCCGTTCTGCCAGTGACGGTGCCCGGGCTCACCCAGCCCATGATTCCGAATCAAATACCCATAGCCCCCAAGCGGGACCGATCCAATGATCATACTGTAGCAAAAGGTAGTGCGCGTACATCCCGCCGGCGCCGCCTCGTGAAGGCCAAAAGTGGGCACGGTATTTCGGACTCAGAAGGAGCCACTCAAACCTATAAGTTTCTACCTTCAAACTCTGGAGATGTTATACTGGCGTGTCGAGAGGAGATGAAATATAATATTTTCAATACATCGCTCTTACCTACGACGACGGAAGCTGCTACTATGGCACAAAGGTCCTGGGAGACTGCAGTCAGCAGACAGTCGGGTATGATTTCCCAAATATCCGATCCGAAGATACTGCTAACCAATTGAAAATAGCGGACCTTCGCGACTGGGCTCATATCCATCGTCGTGCCCAGGAACAGAGCCTCGCAAACGTAGTCGATTCTACCCGAAGTGAGATGAAGGAAGTCGCAAGATTATTTGTCTTTTTCCGATACGACCTACAAACCTACCAGATGGGTGTCTCGCATCTCGTCAACCGCGGAGTTCGAGTATTGCACTTGCTGGGAGACGATCTATTTCTCAATGTCACACTAACGGTAAGTCGTGTATTCAAGCTCCCAAAATCGACGATCTCATTTAAGGCTGTCAGATCAATGGGCGTACTATTACCGTTCCCTTTGGAAACCCGGCCGTCATGGCATACATTGCATACCTTCTGTATGACAGCAGGTATCAATATCACCGCTATATCGGCGGTCCTGAGTTGATTGGACCATCGCCTGCTAGTGGTGCATCCGCACTCACAATCGAGAAGTTGCGACCGCTGTTTACAATGACAGGTACTCTCTTCCGCTGGGCCTTAGAAGAGCGGCGAACGGGTACGGTGGTTGACAGTGAGTTGTGGGTCAAGAACAATCGGAGTTACCATGCAGCACTTGTTGACAAATTCGATCAAATGACCCCAGAGCAGAAGGATGCGTTGCAAAATCTAGTTGACCAGATTGCTACTGGGCCTTTGAACTAGGAATTTGCATTTATTCTTCGTTTACGTGTATACTAGTTAGGTGACTGACTCATTATCATCTTTGCTAATACTTGTTTTGTCAAATGGGCGTCCTCCGAATACGAGTCTATTTGCTCTGTCTTGCAGATGGCGGAGCATTTGGATTATAGCCGGGACAACTTTCAAGCCCGCCATCACAGCCGACTATCACCTCCATCAGTTTTGTTACTGGACGGAGAACAATACGAAACCTACCGCAGGGCTTAGCCAGTAATGCGAGTGTTCTGCAGCACGGTCGCAGCTAGAATACTAGATTTGCAAGTCTAGCTTTGAGAGCATGAAATCGGTCTCATTCTCGTCTGGTCCAATATGTCTGTCAGTAAAAGTGTCCAGTGACTCGAAGAGACTGGCTAGAGACTTTGCAGTCACAAGCCCGCAAACTGAAAGGGACTGATAAATGGAACGAGCTGCAGCCTGAGACTGCCTGAGAAGGGTCGAGGCGATACGCAGGGCAGCCGTGATAGGCCAGATAACGGCTGTATAGGCTGAGAGGAAGAATCGGGTGAGTATGAAAAAGAAGGAATAAGACTGACCCTGTTCATCATGCCAGATTTTTATTCACCGATAAGTAGTGTCATTACGCACTTGGACTATCCTATCAATCATGATAGGTCTGGATAAATGCTGATAAATGCCCGACTAAATGAGACGTTTAGAGTACAATTTTCGTAAGGCATCTCATCGATCTGCGGCTACCAGTCAAGTGTACGTCGTGCCAGCGGGTGCTAACAACTTACACTATTGATATTGATCACTGCCCTTGCGCCAGGGGAGTGAATATCTTGGTCCGCGCATGCATCAGGACAGCTTCCCCTGGGTCGGATCTCAGATCGGCGAATGCATAGAGAACATGGCTGGATGAATAGTGAGCTCGAAAATTCAGGAAAGATAGCGCGCCTTACGTCAAAACTTGGGCAGGCTCGGAGATGTTCAAGTTGGACCGCGGCGGGAACTTCAAGTTGCGAGCATAGATCCCCACTACCATATCCACAAAGACGCGAAATGCGTGATCTTCATACTGAATGATGGTCGGAAACTGCACGAAACAAAGGTATTTTACACACCTGTTCTGTGAAATACTCGAAGAGCGGCGCATATCTCCATTTCTTCATTTCGATACACTTGTGAGATGCCAACTTCTTGAACTTGGCTTCCTTGGGATCTTTGTAGAGTCCCAAGAAGCTGATCACAGAGTATAAAATTTGCGTTATGCTCTTCATCATGAATCTTGATCTAAGTCAGCTCGGGGTGAACACACAGCGCCAGATTAGATAGTAGGGTCCACGGTGTAGACGTACATGCTAGAAGCGCCACTGGGATCATCAACTAGCGGGAATGCGATGGTGACTGCAGGATTGTTTGCATCCCATTAGCCCTGCTTTGAAGTTCGTCAGTGGGGTGGTGTATCCCGTAGAATAAGGCACGACGTGCTGGCCACGATACACCATGCTTTTTCTGCCAGAGCCCCGATTACGCCCACCACTCGCCTTCTATGAAAGGCGTGTTTATCGTTTTGCAGTCGTTGTCAAAGTCAATCCACCCATGCGCTCGACAGTGACGCGCCATTCTGCATTGTATTTTTTGATTCCCCGGGCCATGGCCATAAAGCGTATCATGAGCATGTTGATGTCCTAGATCAAGGAAGCGGACGTTAGCAGATCGGCCAATGATAAAGATGAGATATTACTGTGATCACATACCTTGATGGTACCCGCGAGAAGGTGACCATAGTGAGAAAGACCAGTTATAAAAGGAGGACCGTCGAAGAAGACATGTTCTGTTTCTTCGGACAGCTTCAAACTTATCTGGGAAGCATCTATCTCGCGCCAGTAAGCGATTACCTTCTCCTCCTCCTTTGGAAAGTTGAATGGTTGGGTTACTATTCAAAAAGACGCTGGTGAGCAACTATGATAATGTACGGGCGTAGTCACCAAACTACGTACTGTCTTGTTTTAGGAATAAAATCCTAGTATCTTGACTGCAACAATCGGGTAATCTGTATGGGTAGCCCTATCGCGACGAGGGTGATTCAAAGTGATATCTTGATCTAAGATGTGACTCGAGCCTCGGATTCTGACTCGGATATCAAAACCAAACAGGGTATGTAACTGTGCCACCAAGAAACGTGGATCATGGACTGGGCCGGTCAACTGCATTTTCCGTATCAGCCGATGAAAAGACGTACTTGAATTTACCAAGCTGGTGAAACGGTCATCGACTCGATAGGTTGTGGAGGAGGCCAACACTTACTTAGGCTTTCCAATGCTTTAATACTTTCCTTGACCTTGCCACATTTCTGCCGGAGTACCTATGGTACACTGAAAGGTGCCGACGGTACTATGGATTGAAAACTTGGATGTTTGAGATTTTAGTGCTGGTACCCGGGTATCTTCAATCATGACGAAGTTGAATAGAGAAGAACGCTTTATCGTATGTCAATGCAAACACGACGAGGAGGGTGAAGAACACTGACCAATCCAGAATAAAAAGAGTCTTGCGGGATGTATTGGTTAGTAAAACGA
This sequence comes from Suillus cothurnatus, assembly GCA_016758765.1. Classification (NCBI taxonomy): domain Eukaryota; kingdom Fungi; phylum Basidiomycota; class Agaricomycetes; order Boletales; family Suillaceae; genus Suillus; species Suillus cothurnatus. The sequence continues at coordinate 50,071 of JABBWL010000187.1, forward strand.
GACTCAGCGGGTTAGTTCAGACTCCGGGATGAGTTACTCAGGTGCGAAGACGCCTGCAGTGAGTAAAGGAAACCCGGGCCGGGCGGCCATTCCGGTAATAGCCTACAGCTGGCAAGGCAAGATTGCGCACACCTACACTTGATCCGGGAGGGCCACCCTTAAAGAATTGCTGTTTTTTGCCGCAGGCATCTGTTAGACAAGACCATGACAGCAGATATTAATACGAAGCAAGAAACCCAAACTTCAACTTTTTGTCAACTATCAAAGAGTAGCGCCACAGGTTTCTGCTCATTCGCGAGTCCGACTTGAGCCTAACGAATCAAAAAGAGAGATCATCAAACGAGTCATCGTCAGACTCTTCCATATCTTCCAATTCTAATTCCTCTTGTCCATCACTTTCATCTTCCGACTCCTCGCAAAGATCGTTGTCACAGTCCATCCGTTGTTCATCATCGCCATCTTCATCATAACCCTCATCATTGCTTCCGAGTCTGCCTTCACTGACGTCCGTAGTTTCCACTTGTGCTGCTGACCGAAAACCAAAACATTCCCTAGCAGTCCTCCGCAAAGATACTGGATGTCCTACACCTAAGTCAGTATAGCGCAAGAACATGTCGCGGTCAACAAAACTAGTAGTTTAAACAGGTAAGAATCATTCAGCAATAAGACGTGCTGCACTCACATTCCGACGTAATATTCTTCCCAATCATCTTGTTCTTCCTTGGGACGTGCTAAAGATTTTCCGTAGCGAAGAGCACTCACACCACGCCCCGAAGCGAATGAAGGGATCAAATGAGTCCCTCGAATCACTTGACTCGGATCAAGAAATCCGAACGCATCGTGGTCCGACTCCTCCACGAATGCTACCTTGGGAAGGCGGGCACGCTGCATGCCAGATGGATATTCTGACGGTATTAGTGATGCGAACCATCGGACATAGAAGACCTCGACGCGCTGTTGTTTGGTGCGACCATGAGACCCTTCAAGCCAGGTATCTATGTGATAGATACCGAGTACGCGAGCATACCAGTATGGATGAGTGGGGGCGGTTTCTCCAGAAAGCACCATCACATCTGCGTGGGTGCGGGGGTTGATAATGTCATATTCGCGCCTCATGTCGTAAGTAGTGTAGTGTACCTTCATCGTCTGGACCAAGTAGACCGTATTATTAGGTATAATAACCGTCTTGCGTTCGTCATCCGTAAATGTGTGATCACAATCACTGACGTCCAACTTCTTTAGCCTGTACAAAATATGGTCCTTGAGTCTCGGAATGAAGTCCTGAAACCGTCGTCATAAGCAAACTGGGTCAAAAGTGCAAAGTTATTCTTACCTTAGTAGCTGGATCGTTGCCATGTTCCCGGAGGAATGTGAACAGCGAAACTGGATTATTTCGACTACTTGCAATAAAATGATGATCATTGGGAACCCATGGAGTAGCAGAGTCGGCCGGAGTTTGATTACTTGACAAGGTGGTATCTGCTGCTTCCCTGACTTGCCGTAGCACGCGACGCCTGCGCTCGTGTTTTGCGAGTTGTGCTGGAGTGTCCAGCTTGCTCGTTAACGGATAGATTGCTTTCAAGGCTCTGTGCGCCAATTCACCCTGGCCAATAACATAAGTTCCGCGTTGTCCTTGAGGGTTAGGAAAGAGAATACGTACGATCTGAGTGGTAAAAGAGTCGGTAGTGCCGAAGAGCTTGATAGTGCGGATGTAGTCACCCATCGCATGAAACTTATAAGTGTTTAAATTGAACCTTTTTGTTCTTGGCCCACTGGATTCTGAAGAAGTCGCATTAATACATTCGGCACGTTGGGCCAACCTTCGTCGGCGAGCTGCTGTCTCCTTTTGTAATTCTACAGTGTTAAAGGCGGCGCACGTAAAGTCACGGAATTTCCGCAACTGTCGAGAGAGAGTTTTGAATGTGTCCTCCAAGAAACTGAGGGTCGACTCCGAATGATTTCTTAACTTGGCAAGTGCATGCCACTGAGCGAACCTATACAAAAGAGTCTGCACAATCGTGTCGTGACTGGCGGGAAACAGCCCTTCAAACACTGGTATCGCACACTACAGAGGTTGTCAGGACACTACACAGAAAATGGTGAATTTAAAGGGCATAGAACCTGCAAAATGTCTTCGAAATCTCGTGCGGCTAGCCTCTTCATCTCAGATGTGTTGTTTGCAAAGGTTCGAATTACCCCATTACCAAAAGTTGGGACCTGACGAAATCTGGTGTCATAGAATGTGTCACTGATAAATTATGTAGAAACACTAGACAAATACATACCTAGAGTCTAAGGTTGCAACTAGCTGAGCCCCGCCTGGTAGTGCATATAGGATCCTGACGAGGTGAGTAAATAGAGCCTTCCAAGTACCCAACTCGCACTCGTGCATGAAATCCACGACGAGCATTCGGAATGGGTCAAGGTGCAGTGCTCCGAGCTTCTCGACAAACTTGTTCTGCGAATTACTCATCTGAGCTAGTATGTCATAGTTGCAGAAAATCCGCACTCACCATAACAGGCACCCAGGAGCCCTCTCCAAGCGTCTCTTCAACTTTCATACCGTCTACGGTATTTCCCCATCTATAAATATATTCTCGTGCCGTGACGATATTGGTCTCGACGTAGACTCGAAGATTGTTGAGACGGCTCTTCATGTCCTTAAGGAGACCTAGATAAGCAAACATACTTTTCCGCGTGAGACAGCGCGGGCAGGGACACGAGCCCATGTCTTTAATAGTGGCGATTAAAACCCTGCAATTCACTGAGTAATCTACCAATCCTTGAAAAGATAACGCACTTTTCGGGATAGTCAGCTGAATACGTGAATATACGAGGAAAAACTCTGCGTAACACTCCATCAGCACATTTTAATATGATACCGTGACGGTATGCTTGAATAAAGTCTTGATCTAGTAAAATATCCCAGCATGCGTGGAACAACTCGCGTCGGCAATGAGTATGAAGAGCGGCCATGCCACTCTTCGATATTCGAGGCAAGCTGCTTATGATATCTTTGACCTTATCAGGTAGCTGGCGTGCACTGTCAAATGATGCTTGAAGGTAGAATAGGAAAACTTACCGACGGTAAAAACCCTACAAGGTGACATGCACCGGATTTTGGTGCAGACCGTGCATATTTGGTCAGATTTCCAAAATACATATAAAGAGGCCAGGCTTTCGCTGTCCCAAAGTTCGCCAGATGTGTGGCATCCGAAAAAAACATCAGGCCAGCGATTACCCATTCCAACGAACATCCGGGCTCCCTCGGGAGCTTTTGCAGCTCGTCTTGGGCATCCAACCATGAGTCAGACGTGTACAACTCATCAAATATTCGCTCCTCGTGACCATCTAGCGGATCCTTCCACAGACGCTTGAAAGGGGAAAGATGGAATGCGTTCGCCTGAATAGCGGCGAAAGCCGACCTGATCACTTCAACGAGTGGGCGGAAATGGAACCCTGGAACAGAAAAAGATCTAGTATCGCCCTCGCCCAATTTTGTAGGAATATCGATGGCGACATTGGCTTTGATCCAGTCATCTGGAAACTTGATATTCCTGCTACCCGCCGGAGTCGTCGTCCAACTTTCGTAAACATCTCTTCACCGAGAAGTCCTCTAGGTGCGTTATGTCAAAATCTTTCTCCAGTATTACTTCCTTGACGAGACGGGCGACTTCAGTCTCGGATTTCTGATTGCTTCCGGAGTTCATCCAAGACATGAGCCGGTAGATTGTCATGTTAGAAAACGGGTAAGGAGGTGGGAGAATACCAGGTGAATCCGTCTCCTGCGTGATAGTTGGACATGTTGTTGAAAGTAGCTGGGATGGAACAAAGTTATCTGGCTCGAAGGATGGGCGGCGGGGGTACAATCGGCCGAGTCCAAGAGAATTGAAGGGAGTCTGAAGTGTGTCTCGCAATGTCAGTAAAATTCTCCGTATTCTGGATTGAGGCGGGGTGACATTTCGAGCGCTATCATTGTGACCAGTATGCGAAGGATCAATACGATCCGATATATTGGTGTCCTCATCAGAAAGAGAGACATCCTCAAAAGGCCTAGGTATCCGTCTTACTGGCCGATGGTGCGAAGGTTCCTCTACTAAGAAAAAGTGAAAATAATGATCAGTAGGCTTCGGGAACCCACCGCTGCCAGGAGACTCACTAGTAGTACCTGACTGGGCATGATGATCAATCCCGGGTACGGCATTGTTGAAACTATCATTCATAACAAGCTGCTGCTGTGAAGTTCGCTGGAAGGGCCCATGACTCCCCGCTGCGCCGGGAGACCGCGACTGTCTTCCATAGCTAGTCTGAATTTTGTACCTGATGGACGGTTTTACATTGGGCAATGGGCTTTGAGCGATTATGGTGACCCTCTGGCACATGCTGAATAGGCAATACCGTCTTGTTCTATAAATATGACATCAATCGCTAAGTCGTCATGACTGCCGCATGATAGATAGATAAGGCCCCTCACCGACGAGTTGGGACTACCGCAAGCTAAGCCTTCTGTTGTACCAGCGGCAACTGTTCGCCGCACCAAACCGTTCCGGGTCAGTGGAGATCTGGCTGCCTCTTTCGCTCTCTCGTGTCTTTTTTGACTGGATAAAACTTTGTATTTATTGTAGGATTGGCAGGTTGCACGATGCCTACTAAGCCCTCGACTGTCGGTTGCTTTCTCCCAGGAGCAACCTGGAGCTTTGCAAGCCTGAGATGACGCCATCGGTGAATAGTAGTATATGACAGAGAGTGAGAGCCAAAGAAGGATAAGCCCGCGCCATAGACCCAGTTTTTTGCACATTCGCCGAACAACCGGCGTGTTCACTGTTTAGAGGACTCGAATCGTCAAAAGTTCGACTCCACTGGCACTGGCACCAGGCAGGCCTGGTTGTGACCGCCACCAAGTCAGCAATGTCAGTCACTGCTCAGCGTGACGGCCGCTCACATGGAGAGATCGCATGGATATTCCCCTTTTTACAGCAGTCATTCTGGTCAAGTCGGAATGCTGAATTGGCAGAACTGAATGTCGATAAATTTGCCAATATCAAGAATTTCTGACTTAAGGTCAGTTACAGTAGCGACTCTAAAACTAGTACGGATAGTCGAACAATTATTAGTATTGTACAGTGACAATTCATTCTTCTTGCTGCTTCTTGCTGCTGCAGCCGCGTTCCCCAGTCATGACGTTTTGTACATCAACTTTACATCTCCTGTGAGTCGATCTGGGAATGATTACAATGACAAGAACACGAATGAATATAAAGAATTCCGACATGTACTCTCGTTCGCACTACCGTGGCGGTCAGTATCATGGCATCTGCAAATATTTAATAACCACCTTACCGAGTCAGGCAGAGGCCATCTGGGAGATAGGACCGTCCATATCTGCTAAAACGGTCTCCAAGCATGTCTTCAAGCGAATTTCAGGAGTTGGATCATCGGAGAGTGGCAACAAGTTGCGCTTATCCGCCGCATTCTCGAGTTGTTCGAGTTGTTGATCCGCAACAGTGTACTCCGTGAAATCATGGGTATACGCAGCTATACCAAAGTCCGCGTCATCTTCGAGCTGGTTCTTACTGCGTTTGACCAAAAGCTTCTCGAAGAAAGAAGCTTCCACCATGCTTTCGGCATACTTCCGAGCATCATTCAGCAAAAGCGCTTGAAGAAGAATCGCGTGTCGTTCGGTTGTCTCGAGCTCCCAAGCTGTTGTGAGAGCGCGCAAGCGCCTAGATTCGCGATCAGATCGTTTTGCGAGGACGGCTGCACGGACAGCGCTGTCAGGCAAAGCATCAATGCCACGATTAAAGACATCGAGACCCTATTGTAATGCCCGTTAACTTGAGGTAATCTGTGATCAAAATCAAACCAAAATACCTGCTGGACATCTATCATACTCATATCAGTCTCACCAGAGTACTTTCCTAGAGATCTTTCAACAAATCGGAGTTCTAGTGCATTGGGAGCATCATGACATGACATTCCCTGAGCGGGCCGGAATCTTTGGGCTGAGCGCCTCGCATAACAAGGCATGTGGCGGGTTACAGAGGGAAGGGACGCAGGTGCATATAATGGGTCATTGGAGTTATCATTTTGCTGCATGATGGAGTCTAGGAGTATATCATGGGATTGACTCTGAGTCTGAGTCTTGTCCGATGACTCAAATTTGTCCTTTGGCATGGATTTAGCCAGGATACGGTCAGCAGCTCGTGCTGTACGGTGCGGATCGGGACTAGATCCTCTGAAAGTGTTCATTGAAGGTGATTTAAGAACGTACACAGCGGCTGGTGTGTAGATGCTCAAGTTCCATATGGTCATGTTTCAAATCGTTCCGCCTGATTATATAAGTCGGCGGGGTTTGAAAGTAGCACTTCTTGCCAGGTTGGTACTTAGTGCTTGGCCATACTTAGTAGTCGACAGTGGGAACATGGCCCTAAAAGATATCAGCGAACGATCTAAGTAAGGTATCACTGCACCGAGTCTTTGTCTTGATGTATCGCATTGCTGGTTACAGGTCCACGGCATGTCCACTTCAAGATCATCGTCTTACGATGTAGTAAATGCTCACTTGACTTTAAACCGTTCCACTGCTCACCATATGTAAGTGTCATCTGGTCATTACTGGAAGGGTTTGGCGGTAAACTCAACAGAAGGCTATAGGACCGTGACTGGCCGCTGACAGGGCAATGATTCCGTAACTCGGACAGTGGTAGTGGGAATCTGAGTCGTAAGTATTAACAGGTGAACAAACAAACATGTGATAGAAGCGCTTCGTGTTCGTCTAGCTCTTACAGTACTGGTAGAGCCGGTGACACGATCTACAAATGATGCGTTGGTCCGAGGGTCATCTCAGGGTGGGATACAAGCAGGTGGAGCTGCTGGGAGAGAAAATCTGCTTAAGAATTCGATCATGTACTGCCAACAATGTGGCTAGCCGCCTACTAGCATTACAGGCCATAGCGGCCGCCAGATTAAAATCGAGTAATTCTATGCTAACGATGATAATATAGACAACGAAAAATTCTGCGAAATATGGTAATAGGTGCAAGAACGAGGAGGTAACGAGTGAGCCTATGTGAGGGATGCTAGTGATAGGTCAAAAAGCGGATCGGAAAAGGAGAAACTCTGAGTCCGACGAGCTGCATTACCCCGGCCGGCCTGAACAATCCCTGTCCCTGGTGCTGCCAGTATTATAAAATATAAGCGACGCCGGTAACCATCCGTTACTCCGGGGTAGGTGTGTTTTCTTCATCTCCGTCGTCAGGCTGTACTTGTGCCTTCCTTTTCCCTTTTGTCTTCCTTCTCATCTTCGCGCGTTCCTCCTTCATACGAGCGTTGCAAACACTGGCGTGAAACATGCATGCGGCACCCTCTGGCATCCCGATTTTCTCCTCATAGAATTGAATATTAAAATGTGCTGCTGTCACCAGATAAAGTATGCCGCGATCCTTAAGCTTATCCACATACTGCGGGAACTCCATAGCAGGGTAGCGAGCATGGATGCTTGCAAGGACATCATCAATACCTTGCGGCGGTTGCGAGTTATCGTCCGATTCTTCGTCACTCTCCATGTAGAGTGCATATGTCCTTTTGAGTGGTTTAGGGCCATGGTCTTGTTGCCTGAAAGGTACGCCATTACTAGAAGCCAGTGTGTCGTTGATAGCAGGTGGGATGTGAATGTGATTATGTATGACAGGCGGTATGATCTCTGTAGGCACGCGCTGAAGTGATGACGCAGTTCGGTCCTTCCGTGTCTTCCGAAACTCGTCAAAGTGAGGTGTGCTGGGTAGTGTAACACATGTGGCATTGTCTGGATCCCGTGTTTCATGCTAAAATTCATAAGTATGGTATAGTATAATTCTTGCAGGCAAATGCGCACCAGATATTTCGCCCATTCCTGCAGGTCTCGAGTACACAACGGATAATGTGGACTCGTGCCTGGTTGTGATGTATCCACCCAGCAGAACGCAGCGTCCTCTCCAAGTCGATGTTCGGAGCAACGCAATTTGCTCTGGACAATCTGTAACTCCTGCATATATGGCAGAAGCAATGGTTTACATTCCATCTTCTGATCGCCAACAGGACACCGTGACATAGCACCTTCCCACCGATCTGTTGGCTTTCCCTTAACCGCAGGCTTCTGCAAGTATCAATTGTCACCATGACGTAGTGCGGGCGGCTCGCAGTGACCACTTATGGTATTGACGATTTCGATAGCAATGTTCTTCTTTTTACTCCTGGACATCTGCTCCCGTGCAGCTCTAAAAGCACCGCCGATATCCTGTGAGTTCAAAAGCCGGTGAGGTGGGTCCGTGCGGCGGGCTGTAGACAGGCGCCAACCCAAGTTTTCATACGTCTTTGGGACGTCCATGGTGGCCCTCATGGAGTCCAACATGTCCAGGGCACTCAGATCTGATTCGGAGTATAAACGGCCCACATATGTCGTAGTTATATTGGTCTCCATGCTATTCAAAGGAATCCGAAATTCGACTACGGTAGCGTGATCAAGATGAGCACCCATGTTATTCAGCGAGTGCATAGAATCACCTTTCTTTTGCTCGGGTTCGGGCTCTGGCTTGGCGGGTGCAGAAAGTTCTTCCACTGGTCCGTGAACTCCTGCCAATGCCTCATACGATAATTGAACAGCGCGGGTTCGGTTAATTTCTTCGTCGTCTATTTCGGGTAGTTTTTCACGAATGCCCAGTAAATAAGCCGCAGTTTGTACACGAGATCGCCGACGAGCAGAAGGAATAGAATTAATGGAGTTGTTGATATTCCGCAATAAAGGTGACTCCCGACCCACCGTGACTTGGGGGTAGTCCTGATTATAGTAAGCCTGCATGGGCATGGGGGACAGAGTTATTGATTTGGGTGACATCGTGATGGGATGAGTTCGCTTACCTCCAAGCCTTTATATTCTAGTCAAACGGGGTGGGGTTACTATCATGCTTAGCAGGTTGACTCACCAAAGAGGAGACTGATTAGTTCCAAAAAAGACTCGACAAACAACTTCGTACTATACGCGACCCTGACACTAGCGCTGTCAGGACTTCGACTGAGTGATTCGGACCTACTGCATATAGGCGCCATTACTAATTCTCTTCCGAATATCTTAAAGCGGGTGTATACGACACAGACTCGGATGAGCGTTTGTAATGAGCCGTACCGATGCTATTTGTGGGCGTGATCATTCGTTCAGAGTCTTCATCAATCGTAATATATCTGACCCCGCTTGCATGGGGATGCGGTGGCAGATACGGTGACCTATGCAAAGAAGACCCGAACATGATGGTGACCTGGCGCATGCAAAAGAAAGCCAGACTCGGCCCGATCTTTAATCGTACCTCAGGATCGTGGTTCGACTCACTGGTCGAGCGGACCCCAACCAAGAGACTCATGGAAGTCATGGCGGTTCTAGCTGAGCCAGGTTGTACTTGAAATCAAGCCTGACTCGATCCGAGTCAACCTGATCGTTTTTGCAATGTAAATAAATTGACTCGTACCGTTTTGAATGACTCGGACTCGAAGGATTCCTAGCATCGTGGCTGAGTGCTGTGTAGCGAAGCCTCCAGCAAAATTGCACATTTGGCATGTGCCTTTCTCATCAGACACTATGGTGGGAGTGATACTGGTAAGTTGAAGTTGCTTGGAAAATGGAAAAATGCGACGAGCGGGGGATGCAGGAGAGTATTTTTTCCCCATGACAAAGGAGCGTCCCGGACGGTCTAACAGCCACGTGTTCCACTCAAAAGATCTATGCGTCGTTGCGTAGTTAAGTTGATACCTGAGCAGATGCAAAATATTCGAGTCCACTAAGGATTACTACCGTTATGGTGGTGAAATAAACCTTGTAAGTTGTCAAGGTAATTTCGAGTCCGTGGCGAACACAACTCGATCAACATTTTGTTTGGCTAACTTTACAATTGAATCCATCTACATAGTGACTAGTAGTAGTAGTCTTGGTGAAGCGCCGGATCGGTGCTGTGGGTCAGCGCTCCAGTACTGATAAGCCTGCGGCGCCAGTTTCTCCCCTCCCTACCTTTCCTGTTAGTGCCTGCTTTTGCAGTTGCCTCTAACCCTCTGATCCTACACCAACAGAGCCAAGGTTCGTAAGTTCAATTGGTCGCGTACTAGTAGTTATCGTTATTGACTTGAGTAGTTCGTACACTACTCCTTCGCCGCGATTGCAATCTCCCGCTCCTACTTCTCACTCACCTTGGCACAAATGCCCGCTTAACCGTCTACGCAAGGAGGAAGATAAATGTATTGAGGCAGACGAAGCTCACCTTGAAGATGAGAGGGCTTGTGAAGTCGTTGCATCAGCCAGCGAGTCTCAGGAACCCGAGGATGGCAAGGTCTGGAGTTGACTGTCAAAGAGTGGTAAGTCTATGAGTTCTTTCATCCTCACATGTTTGCGTATAACGACACTAGCTATTTCAGGAATTATATCCCTTCGATGGTGGATACCGAGCAGCCAGCCACCTCCAATCAATACCAGCATCTACCTTCTTCAATTTACTGGAAACATCCGTCATTACTATCTCAGCCGCAATATGGAGTACCTCGTTCTGCGCCATCATCTCAAGTTCCCACATCAGCGCCCTCCAACTTGAACCCGAGTACTCTTTCAAAGCGCCGTTCGTCGTGTGCCATTAAAACCAGCGCACTCGGGCTTGGAAATACTACAAATGGGAGTAGAGCGAGAGACTAGTGTGCCGGATAGTCGGAGGATGCAGGAGCACGCCATAGTATGTGTCCTTCATTCGTGTGTCCTTCATTCGTCCGTTTTAAAATTTAACTTAATGTATTATTACCAGTGCTAAGGCTGTATGATATGGACGAGCTTTCAGCATTCAGAAATACCTCTGGACGCACTTCGCAAACACTTTGTGAAGCAACTGGCGACAACCGATGGTTTCTCATTGGTTGAGACAGCATGAACGAGCCAGCAGAAGGGATCATTTTATCGATACTCTCGATGCATATCCGCAGCAATGGTGATCCGCGCTCCAGAAGAGCATTATCATAATCAAGGATTTCCAGGGTACAACCAAAGGTGCGGGGCAACAATTCTCTGTCCTTCAGACCGAAAGAGTTATTGACGTTTGCAAGAACTAGATGATTGTACATAGCTATCGCAGGATCTATCTGCAGCCAAACTACGTACCATTGACTGCTATGGTTCCCGGATTTCCGCTACTTCCAGCTGGAGTGCCGTTTGATCGTAGGCTAGACTTCTGAAGCTCATACCCCGGGTCATTGGACGAGTCTAACTCCAGATAATGTTGGTTTGATTCTCATATAAATTTTTGCTATGTTTATCTAGTGATGATTTCGACAGGGCTTTGCCACAACTTGTCACGATGGGAGCAGGCAATATTTCTGAATTTCCAGTGTGTCCAGACCTAAGTCATCGATTACGTTATGCTTCATACTACTTCCTCGGGTGTTATAGATCTGTTTCCCGTGTTACCCATCTCAAATTGCCTAGCCGCTACTTGCATCCCGAACTTTATCGTCCCATCAAAGAGAACCCCGTTTTCACCGTTCCTTGAACTATCCCGAAAAGGTTCGAGAAACGACCAAGGAATACGTGTTTTGGTATGTTAGAAAGACCCTGCCGCGCTTAAGCTAACGTCGTTCCTTAGACTATCCTAAAAAGGTTCAAGACGCAGTCAATTCATGGCTTAACGGTGAAGCCTTTCTAAATTACTTTCATGTAAGGCTAACTTCCGCTACTTATTTGGGAACTCCGACCAATATGTATTCGTCTTTCATTAGGCCATTCAAGTTGGCGCAGATGTCGTGCGCATATAAGACAGCCTCGTAGGAGGTTCTCCGACCCTTGTTCACTTTTACACACCCTTGCTGCACCTCTCCTCTTTCTGACTTCGAACTCTGGTATGATGGAATCGGGGATCGATTCAGGTGGCCCTCCGAATCAGGATCAGCAAATTTCTTTGTGTATCCCGACGTCTCCGCATGCTAGAGCGAAGCGAAGAATTGCCGTTCTTGAGGAGGAGGTCGAGATTTTGAAACAGGACAGGGAAACAAAGCAGAGGTATGTATCCTCTCGAATTCTCCAGGTGATTTTAACTCCCCATTACAGGAAGACGACCTATTACGTCTCGCAGGGACGAGCAATCCGCCGTTTGGTTGCCCTTTATACTCCCATAGAAGACCTTATTGCCGAAAATGATCGGCGCTGTGAAGACGATGACGGTGACACTACTATTGAGTAAGGGCTCGATTCGATTATGTTCGTCACGGTGGTACTGACTTTGTTTATAACAATGCATAGACAAGATCGCTACCAACGTGGCTATATCGAACTTTGCAAGACACTACCATGGCTTCACCAGAAGCTGACAAATCTCGACCATGAGGAGTCGGAAGAGATGCTCAAAAAGGCTTGTCCTCAGTGCCTTTATTATACCCCTGCTCATTTTCTATATAGCTCAAACGAGGCGCGGACTCGGCTCGTGGCGATGACACGGGTACTCTCAAAGAGCTCGTGGCATCGTGGGTGAACATTGAGTGTCATCCGACTCCGCTCATCAGGGCCGACGACAAGCACCATCGAGGCTTCGTGAGTGATGCATGTGGTCGCCTTCTCTGTCCAGCGGAATGGCAATGGGACGACCCGGCGTAAGCAATGGTCCTCATCGTTCACATATTGCTGATATTTTGTCCAGTGTCAGAGCTGGGATCCGTGACCGTACAACTGCTTACATCGTCTCCGAGAACTCGTGGCCGCTGTTCCTGTATGAAGGCTATGAAGCTTCTGTCAAAAATCTCGAGCGCGGTCTCATGAAGTCAAAACTGTTAGTTATGGTGCGTGCTAACTTTATTTTTCCAAATGAATCATAGCTCATCACTTTACAGGGATTTAAGGCCATCTTTACTTCTCCCTCCTCTGCCAATGAAGTAGATGGTGATGGTGACGGCGCCGATATCCTCAAGAACAACCGACGCGCTCGGAGACGATCAGACCAAGCAAGAGTCAAGACCTGCATCGCCTCCATTATAGGTATGAGGAAGGTGACTCCTCGCACGATTGCTTACACTGCGTGTCAAGTACGCTTTGATCCTTGCCTCTGACTACAAATTTAACGTTAATTTCTGCAGGTCCGATTTGCTCTTTCAAACATCACTTCCTGGCGCACTGTAGATGCAGACTTCGATTATCAACTGTTCTGGAACAATATCGTAGATTTCTTTGAAGATGCGCCAGGTCCAGCCGCGCTAGCCAGGGTAAATGCGCTCTTGGAGTGGTGGACAAGGTAAGTATTTGGCTGTCGGAAACACGCAGGAATTGCTAACGTCCTGTAGGAAAATTTTTGGAAAAAGCCACCGACAGGACTTGACGCAAGATGTTGTTTCCCAGATGTCCGTCAGTGCTCTTGCTGCCCAGAGAAAGGAGATGGAAGAGGCCGTATTTGACTCCGACTAGCTCTAGAACCTTTGTTACACTTTTATTGATTACACTCTCATGTTCGGGCCTTACAATCTCAATTGCTAATAATATGTTAGTGTTAATGTTATTGTGCGACTGACGAAACTCCACGATGATGAAGCTATGGTTGTAAATCTACAGTACTAAGGAAACATTCATACCTGGTAGACCAACCTATGAAATACAACAATACATGCAACTTCACAACTTCTGGTTATTAGTGCCGAAGATTGCGCAAATTGTGAAGATGCAAAATCTTTTTGATCGTTTATGAACATCATCCCTATTGCGAAATATTTGAATTCAACTCACATTCAAGAGTTTTGAACTTTCCTGCATGGATGGCCTCACCTGACAATTTGCGCTTATCTGTGACAAATCGGCAACTCCGTCCGTTGAGGATTCATATTTACTCTACCACATTTTGGGACGCTGTTTGCTCTTCTGCGTAGTGTATGGCTCTGAGTGACAGCTGACAAATTAACATGTGATGAGCACGTGACTGCGTTTACGGTCTTGCTGAAGCTTTCTGTTGATGAAGAAGTAGGATCAGCTTTGAGATATCTTGGAACGTTGTTGGTTCTCCCGTGTAATGAATGGCTTCGAGTGACAGCAAACAAGTTAACGTACGATATGCACTTGTCTATGTTTAAGGTCTTTCTGAAACTTGTTGTCGATGAGGATGCGGGATCGGCTTCGAGATATGTTAGGTCATTGTCGGCGCCACTGTGTAACATATGGTTCCGAGGGACAGCCGACAAATAGAGGTGCGATATGCACATGTCTGCATTTAAGGTCTTACTGAAGCTTTCCGTTGATGAAGAAACAGGATCGACATCGAGATATCTTGGATCATTATCGGCGCCACTGTGTAACATATGATTCCAAGGGACAGCCAACAAATAGATGTGCGATATGCACGTGTCTGCATTTAAGGGCTTACTGGAACTTGTCGTCAATGAGGAAGTATGATTGAATTTGAGATATTTTAGAACATTGTCGGTCCCACTGTGAAATATATAGCTCCCAGTCGCAGCCAACAAATAGATGTGCGATATGCATGTGTCTGCCTTTAAGGTCTTGCTGAAGCCTGTCATCGATGGAGAAGTAGGATCGACTTTGAGATATTTCAGAACATCGTCGACACTGCTGTGTAACATATGGCTCCAAGTGACAGCCGACAAGTAGATATGTGATATGCACGGTTCTGCGTTTACAATCTTGTTGAAGCTTACTGTCATCGAGGAAGCAGTATTGGCTTCGAGACATCTTGGAACATTGTCTATTCGTCCACATAATATATGCCTCCGAGTGACAGTCGATCAATAAGCCCGTGATTCGCAAGATACTGCTGTTATGGTCTGGTTGTGACACAGGCTTATACTTTTGGCCCTGGAGCAAATTCAATACAAGTGATAGTCACCCTCAGCTAGCGATAATATATTATCTGAATCCAGAATGATATGCATTCGCCCCACGAGTGACATCAGCTAGGTTTTCTTCACCTTCGCACACTGCAACCTCCTTCCTTTTCACTCTGAATCTTGGGACATCTTTAAATTTGTGAACCTCTACCAATTTTTTTTTCTTAGATCCATCCAAGCGGGAACGTCTCACAAAGCACATGATAGTACCAGGCTGGTGTCATCCCAAATTGGTCTTTCCTCGATAATACCACATATCCCCATGTAAAAGTGGGTGGCAGATTTACGTAGATTGTTGTGATGCTCGATAATATATTACCTTAAATACCATTATCATCTGTTCACCAGTCCACTGATGCAGTTGTTGGTATCCCCACTTCCGCCTCCATGAAGAGAGCCAAAAAAACCACAGAATGATGGGATTGATGACGAAGACATTATGGACTTGAAGGATTTACAACCCAGAAATTCGAATGAATCATACTTTAAATGAGAGATTTTGGTCGGAGTAGTGCGGTATTCCAATCTATCACTCTCCAGTCATAGATTAAGGTGGCATGATTTTCTTGACTCGGTCACGCATCTATCGTGAGCAGCAGCCATATGTGTCATGGTCACCGTTAGACCAATACCAATTCACTCGGATGGCTCGAATATATAAGGCAAGAGTTCCTAATCGGGGCGTGAGAACAAAATGAATGTCTGGGTTGGAGGCTAAGTCGCGAAACATAACTTCATGCGATTTTGACAACTTACCCTTCAAAGGGTTCTCAGCAAGAAACCTGTCACTCGACTCTGACTTGGACGGACTCCCGTCCCTCTCATTTCAACAATTGAGCTGCAGCCATCTCGAAGAACGCTAACATCAAGATCGAGGCTCCCAGAGGAGGCCAAGGCGATGATCAGTCAAGGATGTCTACCGCAGAAAAACCACAAGGATTGCCATGAACATGGTGGACGTAGACAGGGCGCCCCAGTCTGTATATTGATCTAGCTGCAATAAGTATAGAGAGATGAAAAGATATTTAAATTGTACCCCGAACCCTCCAGAATTTCACGGGTTGACACAGCTTTTTGCTAGGCAGAGCAGAATGGCAAGAGCAATACATGCATACTTCACTCAAAGACCAAGGGTTAAAAAGGCTTGTGTAGAATGCGTCGTGGTGCCGACAGGATTCTTCACCTACCAGGAGAAAGTGATCAGAACTTTCAAGTCCTCGCACCGTATCAGAAAACTAACAGCAGTAATCAAGCAGTGTTTCTGGTACGCAGATTCGTATAAATGACGTGCGGGAGCCTGCTGATATAGCAGCAACAGATCAGTCATGGTGTGCGGAGTAGAGAGAGTGCCGCACCGTCAACCTGAACGTAGTCCCTATGAATACAATGATGGGCATAGCACCGGTCGCAGACGTGTGCGCTTGATCTACAAAGCAATAAATTGTGGATTGAACACGAGGATGACGCGTGGCACGCACCTTTAAAGACAGCCTGAACGAATGTGTACCCAGCCTCAACCCCAACCAAACACCCTTTGATCGCTGGTGATCGAGATCTGGGTTCGTCCAGATAGTGTTTGCCGTGAGTGATCCTCCAGGCTCTTGAGTAAGTAAAAATAACCACTTGTTTACCACTCGCAGGTCCCGGCGCAAAAGTCGTTAATGAAAGTACATGACGTGTTCATATTTTCAACTATCTTGAGATCGTCACTCAAGAGCAACGCTACGCAACGTACGCTATTCAGGCCCATCAAATACCTTCAGCCTTTTTCGATGCCGTGAAAAATGGCGCACAACTCAGTCATCTACTTTTTGATTAGTTCTTGTTCTGACCTACTGTTTTGTCAGCCTTCGATGGCATGCGGTCCTCATCACAACCCTCGCAGTACTAGGGCACCCATTCTTGAACTCTTTTACTTGTTCTTCCGCTACTCCCACCACAATATCGATGACGCAACCGAACTCTGGCAATGCTCAAGGCGATCCATCCTCTTTCATGGACCTCGTATCGTGGAAGTTCCTGTAGTACGGGACAGAGAGGTGCGTACTTCTCTGTATGCATGCAGATGGGAATTCACATTGCAGCATATAGACAGTTATCCCATCTGTGTCTGGTTCTTTTGTGATTTTTGTTATCTCATTGTTCACGCGCCCAGTGTGTGTACATCACAGATATTCAGAAAACTACCGCCTGTCGAAGGTGCCACGATACAAATCCAGACCCTGAGCCCATAACTGTCAGAATCACTCTATCAATGTTATGGCCCTGGTCCACAAAGGGCTCCCGCTGTGCTCTGGCAAGCTCGGCTTGCTTCTTCCACTCGGCTTCCTTCTTCCGCTTAGCTTGCCTCTTCTGCTCACCTTGCCTTCTCTTGCTCGGCTTGCTTCTCTGGTTCGGCTTGTCGTTTTTCGAAGAGCGTCCACTTGTCAGCGTACTTCTCGCACACGCCCAGCACGCTGTCTGGCGTTTCCACTTCGACCCCACGGTAGTGAGAGCGCCCATCTTTCCAGTCTGCCTCGATATGGTCTGGGAAGAGCTGTTTGATGGTCTCCCAGATAGTTTTGGCAAACCAAAACACTGAGCGTTGCGCAGGTCGTAGTTGGGAGCAGACTGGGTTATAACGAATAAGAGAACAGATATGTGGGTGGCCGAGGGGCATGCAGACTTGAATGTGAGGGTGCAAAGTTCTTTGTACGAGCCGTATCTTTTAGACAGGTACGATTCCCACCGACTCGAGTTTGAGTGATCGGTGATTAAAATAGAATCATGGGCGGAGGATAGTAATGCTGAAGACAAAAAATCTTGTAAACATGGAGGGAAAATTTGTAGAAATGAATAGGCCAACAAACGCAGAGTAACAGGTGAACTGCCCTCTGAGTCTGAGCCTACAGCCCGTTCTACAACCAGACGTTCAGTCGCAGACTCTGAGGCCTTCCAATGACGAAGAAACAGCACGATAAATTCAATCTACATATTGTGAGAACGGAGTGATTTTCAATTGGTGTCAACGCCATGTGCGCACTCCCTTTGTGCAGTCGCACTGTAACGTCTCTCTTATTACGACTCATTGTCATAGCGTCGTGCTGCTCTTTCCATGGCACCGTGGGCAGACTCCACTTGAGCACCTATTGTCGACTCGCATGCTTAGCGCTGCAATCGAGCGCCTGTCCACACTCCTTTCCTCCCTAGCTGTCTCGGTAGCCAAAAGCATGGGCGTTGGTGGGGCACGCAAACAGATACGTAGTCAAAGGCCAAATGAAAGAGAGATATCAGCATTTGGTCTAGAAACCACCCATCGTGGCGTCGGCGCAATTTTTCACCTGCCAGGGAAAAAAAAAGTGATCAAAACTTCCGAGTCCCCGCACCGTATCAGCGAACAAATAACATTGAGTGAGAACCAGTGTTATTGGTACGCAGATTCGTACAAATGACGTGCAAGTGCGTGCTAAAATAGTAGCAACAGGTCGGTCTTGGGACCTCAAGCGCCGAAGGACCTGAAGATAGAGGAAAGCTGATAAATCAGCATCGCACCATTGATCTTTGTCTTCTGGAGTATTCTAAGAGAATAGTATCTCGTGGAAAACTATGCGGGTGCATCAGAAGTTGGAACCGCACGGTTCGCAGCTTGAGCAATTGTTCCACTGACCAAGATGTGATACGAACATCTCGTATTCGATCTGACTATAACAACCCCTCTTCTGTCCTAGATCAGATGTAATGATACATATTGCGTGATAGCCACGAGCTTCAAATGTAATGTGTGGAACGGTAGGTTGGAGAGGTTAGCAAAAAGGTCTGACATGCACGGACGAAAGAGCACGGTGAGGAAATCACCAACGCCAAAGCGGTTGGCTCGTGCTTGCTTTTAAGGTCACGAACAATTGACAGGGCTCTCATTCGTGTTAGGGAAAAGCTGGCAGCTGATCAGCACCAACCGGTCGACCGATCCGTACATGGCTGACTGGAGGATGTACGTTTAGCCAACATCATGGCACATTACGACCATTCTAGACAATCGACCACCATCGATTATGCAGCATGCCTCAGAAGAACACCGGGAGCGATGCCGCACGTTGATAAGCACCCAGCCAGCGCAGAACTTAATGATCTATGAATTTCAATAAGCGTTCGAGGGTACCATCCTTGATTAAGCTGGCACACCTCCATCATGATCAATCTTCTATCAACTCACCTATCAACTTCTCAATCAAAAATGGACTCCTGCTGGTCGGACGTTAGGGCCGAGTTCAAATTGAAGGGTGATGACATAAGATTCACAACGCGACGCGACGCGATCTTTCCTTCCTCCAATCAGCCACTAGCATAGTAGCCAGTGCTACTCGATGTCGCAATCAGAACCCTCTTTCTTTGACCGCGAGCGCGACAGACTATCCTTAGATATCACAGCAGTAAGCACTACCCAACCCAACCCATCTTTAAACCGACGCGCCATCCACAGGGCTTCGAAGACCTTCTCTCATCCAGCAACGTACTCAATCGGAAGCTCGAAGAAGTAATAGGCATGACTCGTGAATACGAAACTATCGCTTCCCTGTGGAAAAGCTTCCACGAGTTGATGCGTGGACAACGAGATGAAGTGCTCGAAGATAGAACGACCGTTCCCGGCACAGGCGCCCACATTGTATCTACAAGCTCCAAACGCTAGCGCCGGGCAGCTCAGGAGGGAAAGTGAAATTGTTCGACAGGTACGCTACATGATCACTTTCATGAACTTTGCGAAGACTATCCAAGTACAGGTGAGAAGAACAAAAAGTATGTATTATTGTGACAAGACAAAGACAGATGATGATAAAAATGCTGCGTAGAGTCCGAATCATACATCTGCCCAAGAAGCGACCTGTGCAAGTTGTTTAGTTAAGAGTAATGAAGAAATAGGCACAGCACTCACCCATGAGAATCCGCTGAATTCCTGTTGGTCCTTTGCAGACAACTGTCCGTGAACGGGCGTTAATGTCGGCTGCTCCTTTGTGAACTCTTCATCGAAGTTACTGGTGTCCGCACTCCCGTTCTGCAAATGAAATCAACATCGTTTCTTTCTACTTGAAACATCAGGCTTACTATAGTGGGAAAGTACGGCGGTGGGATGCGTTTGTTCAAAACATCGTCAAAGCTCACATCCTTGAAGAAGGGATGTCTCTTGATCTCCTCAGCGTCAGCTTTCCCAGATCCCAAACGTCGGGTGGGATCGCGGGTCAATAGCTGCAAGATTAAAATCAGCAAGCATAGAAAGCAGAGCACAGGGACATTCAACCTTTTGCAAGATGGAAACAGCATCTCTTGGCATGGTGATGGGATATAGCGGCTCGTCCTCCAAGATGGCATCAAAGATTTCATCTTCATCATCGCCACGGAAAGGTGATTGTCCGAGCAACATCTCATACGTCAAGACACCAAACGCCCACCAGTCTACGGCACGACCGTATCGTTGCTCTAGCAGAATCTACATCAACGTCAGTTCGGTCCTCACGACAAGGAGATACAACAAGTACTTCAGGAGCCATAAATTCGGGAGTACCGCAGAACGTGCTCGTGGTCGAGCCATACCACATATCCTCCTTACACAGACCATAATCAGCAACCTTGACGTGTCCGTCAAGGGTAAGCAGAATATTATCAAGCTTCAGATCACGGTAGATGATGCCGTTCGCGTGGAAATACTCCAAAGCAAGAAGAACCTCCGACGCATAAAACTTGGCTTGTCGAAGCGAGAACTGTTTGCGCTGGATGTGCAACATGAGATCACCACCACTAATGTACTCCATGACAAAGTATACGCGCGTCTCCGTCTGGAAACACGAGTGTAAGCCAAGGAGGAATGGGTGCCGTTCACGAGCAGCAGCCAAGAATACTCGTTTTTCTGAACGAGTGCTACAAATTCTTATTAAATATCATGGTCACATCAATACTATGAAACATACCTCTCGACCTCATCGTTATCGATGATAAACTCTTTCTTGAGCACCTTGATCGCATACAACCCATTTGTCTTTTTCTCCTCCGCGAGCATAACCTTACCGAAGTTACCCTTACCTAAAACAGCCAGGAAGTTGAAGTCGTCGAGACCAACTTTACGCTTGCGAGTTGCGACTCGCTGCATCGGAGGCATCACCTGAGCTGGCGGGACTAAGTGAGGGTCCTGAGATCGCAGTGCATACTGGGGCCCAGGAGGAGGTTGCATCGACAAACCCGCTTGCGGATACGAGGTCTGTTTCTAGACATTTGTGAGCACACATGCTAACACCACTAACACAGGAACACACCTGTGGCGCAGGTATCGAGTACTCTTCCTGCTCATACACCATAGATGCTTGTGGCGGAGGTGGCGGAGGTGGAGGTAACAACTGTTCGTTGGGGTAAGCAGGGGGGACCGGGACCCGAGCACCTGGAGGAGGACGAGGAGGAACACTAGACAGCAGTTGCTGCTGATAATAACGAGGATCAACACCATCCTGCGTAGGCGTGCGGCGCCCAAACGCATCTACAAGCATCCCGGGTACAGGAGCCACCTCTCCCCCCGTAAGTTGCATCCTATCCAGACTATCGCTAAGCGGCACTTCCGCAGGTGGAGTCACTTGCGTTTGAGTCTGCGTGGTAGGAGCGAGGGCTATGGGTCGTGATACCACTGCTGCTGCTTTACCCCCACGCGCGCGATTGATATCGCGCCAATCACGGAGAAGTTGATTGGCTGTCTCCATTGACATGCCGCAGAAATCAGGCACGAGGTGCGCACAGTTAGCATGGCAGGTGATGTCACATTCTGAGCACTTGCGTGCGTTCTTGCGACCGAGCGGAAGCATGTAACCACAGTGGCAGCACCAGTTTGCACCGATGTTTGTGAGGGGCTCGAAGCGATGGGGGATGCGATGGTTGATCTTCTCTTCGTCGCCCTCCTGGAGGGGGAGGTGTGAGAAACGATGAGAGAGTGGGGAAGGTACGTACCCCAGTATTTGACTTTGATATGCACTTGGTAACGACTTTCTCGTAACATTTCTTGTGACAAGTGTACCGGCAGTCTTCGCACTGATAACCCAGGGCGTTGAGTAAGAAGTCGTTGCAGAAGGCACAAAGCATGAGTTGATAAAATTGCCGTTGTACGAATTTATGGCCATTCATCTCGTGAACTTCACCCTTTCGTTTTCTGACAGCTCCTTGACGACCGAGTCCACCGGGGGCATCTAGCGGGCGCTTGCGCACGTTCTCCTTGACTGAAACTCGGCATAAGAATCCGACTGACAGATATCGAAGTCACTTACCGAAGTTGAGATGTAATGCAAGGGCACCGACCGGTTCGACCGCGAACCACGCATCAATGCCCTCGTTTTGGCTCGTGAATGCTGTTGTGCCACCTGGTACATTACCTGCCCCATCAGGTTCTATATTGAGAGGAGCATTGACATCGCCGAATCCGCCCATATGCTGAGGAGAACGATTGACAGGAGAGTCACCATCCATGGCACCAGCAGTGACCCAGCCACCCTGGCTGTCCATCATGACCTTTTGCCGTCTAAGCGCTTCGACAAGGTCACTGATTCTTATCCAGAGCAATCCGATAGGGGACGGATGAACTTCGGATACTTGTTTATCATAGACCGCGATCTCAACTTCATTAGCTTTGTCGACAGTGATTTCAAAGTCTTCATTCCAGCGGTCGGTTCGTGAGGGGTGGGAGCGAGCGCGTTGTGTTCCTTCGATTTTAAGAGATACGAAGGTCTCGCGAACCTGTTTGGAGGAGGGACGGGATCTAAAACCGGTTACGATTGGAGTGTGTTCGAGTTCGCGTGCTCCTTTGACAGTCACATAGAGCTTGCCGGATAACGGCTTAGCGCGTAGATTATCTTTACGTTCGCCATCGGGACCTAGCCCCAAAAATTTGAAATTATGTGGATTGAGTGGCAAAAAAGGAGGACTGACCTGCTGGCTGCTCTTCTTCCTCGACATCATCGAGGATATGGAGGTTCTTGTAGCATTTGAGAGCGGACTGAAGGAGTTGAATCTTCTTCTCGCTCTCAACACGCTTGCTCTCTGCATCTGCGCGAGATTTCTTGTCACCGTCTGCCTGATAAAGTTTAGACATCTTGTCGATGCCCTTCTTGTACTGCATTTCGACCTGTACTTTGAACTCGAGCTGATGAAGCATGCGAGATATCTTTGGGGTTGTAAGGGGGGTATCTGCTTTGATAAGATCGAGGTTTGTGTATTGCTTGGCTTTGGGAATACCGTCTGTATCATCCCCGGGGATCAGAGTGGCGCTAGAAGAAGCTGCACGAGTAGAATCTTGATCAAAGGGGGGGATTCGGGGAAGTGAGCGATCTCTATCAGAGGAACGACCTGGTTTGAATAGTTGTTGATGAGGAGATGTAGCAGTACCCGATCTAGAGGGATCATCGCGCTGTAGCTTGCGAGCTTGTAGCTCGCGGAGAGTGTCCTCGAAATAAGAAAGCGAACGCTCTGCCTCGCGAACCTTTGCATCATTTTGACGCAAAACATCAGGATTTGTGGTTGCTTGTCTGATTAAGCGTGAAGCGTCGATGAATTTGCGTTCCTTCTCGATGCGCTTGAAGACATCTTGTATTTTCTGGTCTAGCTCGACGGTCGACTATGATAAAGGAGACTTGTTTGACTGTGAGTTTAAAGCAGAAAGAGAACTCGCACCATGACCGTTGAAGACCTGTGCTGTCTGTAGGTCGTAGTAAGAGAGGTTATACAGCAGCGGATGGGGCTGTGGGCCTGGGCAGATTACTGATATATCGATAAACGCCCAACGGGGCACTACAGACTTGGCTAACACCCATATATAGACTTGGCAAATTAAACTTGGGCTTACATTATGTTACATATGGACTGAAACTTATCATAATAATTCAATAATTCTCAATGCCCTCCTTTTCCTCTTCTTCGTCAATTCGTGCTGCGTCTGAACAATGTTTATTGAACGTAAAAATCGTGCACAAGCTCTATCATGGCTCTCCTTCTAACGTCTCTCATAAAGTCAAAGGCAGACTACCAAAAGAATTGGACGTTCTCCTACTTTCAGATTTGATTTTTTCTATTTCAGGTTGTCTGGACGGCCATACTGTTCCTACAGATGCAATCGCGCGCTCTGCATTGATGCGCCATCTCCGCAATGCCCTCAACGAAGCACGTATCGAAACCGCTTTTTTCTGTTTTTCTGATGTGAAAATTCACTCCAGAACGCACCTCAGCTTGGTTTAAACACCGTTTCTGACGCATACATCGACGATGACGACGGCCATGCTAAAAGTAAGCTCTCTGACTCTACATCATCTACTCATGCACATTTTGCATCTGCAGTCACTCTGACGCCATCGCGGTCCCTATCTCATACATCCCGCCCACATGCTATTCTCGTAGAGGTGGATTTATGTTATATTTGGAAAACCGCAGGTGATCGCGAAGGCTCCACAAACCTTCTCAGCGATGCCAGCCCGTTCGCAGACAACCTGTACCTGCCCTTTGAACTCCTCCTCAAGCGCGTCACAGAACAGCTTTTCAATCAGCTTGTTGGGTGCGTTTCCGCAGTAAGAGCTGAATATATGCACTCTTATATGACTCAGACGTTATCCCCTTATCTTTGGCACGTGGTGCAGGGTATGTTGGTACCTTTTCTGCTTGACCGCCCTGACAATGTATAGAGACTCGACATGGAGTTCGAGTACTTTCCTTCCGTTGCTCAGTCTATTCTCGAAATCATGGGGCGGTCCCCCAACCCCCTTTTTGTAGCACGTTGTAAGCGATTAATTAAGGTGCGTTTTCTACTTTTACCCGTGCACGCCATAAATATCTTTCTAGACTGCACGCGCTCGCCATCAGTCCGTGCTCCAAGCCTCCACGGCAGCCCTCTCTCTATGTTTTGCCTCCCGCGACTCAGAAGATTCGGACGAAGGCGAGCAAATCAATGCTTCGAATCTCACACCAGAAGCCGTATTGTGTGAGTCTTTGGAACAGATATTCAGAGCTGGGGTCCCTCAGACCCGCTTCAAGGTATGAGTTGTTCCATTCAGGGACGACAAACGTGCGAGTTACTCAGAGCCAGGTCATCACCACACGCTCAACTCTTTTGACTTCCTCAGCTGGGGATGACGATCAACTAATCGAGGATGACTCCATATTCAGCAACACAAAAATCGATTTCCCTTCAGTTTGGCCCAATCTCTTTGATATACACATGGATAACTCCGTTCCGGTTACTGATATCCAGCAGACCGTGCCGAACAACATGGATGATCTTTTAGAGGACTGGCCCGAAGAAGCGTTACCCTGGTCCACGTTTTCTGGCGCATGGACCACGCATTCGGACGGGTCTCTTATCGAAGGCCTAGGCTCTTCATCTCAACCACGTAGCTCTACGCCCCCTTTGGCACGGTCCTATCTAACTGAAGACGATAGCTTCGCACTGGATCTAGAACCTGATCACGAGCAGGAGGATGCGAACATGGAAGATGCCGATTTCGAACGTGTTATGTTTCACCCATCCCTGTCAAGTCATCTCGCGGAGTTGACATTTTTGGGGTGCCAAGAACAACCTGGAGGAGTGGAGGAGTTCGACGTGCTTGTTGATGAAGAATGGAGCTGTAAGGACGAGTTGTTGTTCGATCTGTCCGACGTATTCGGTGACTCCAGTAGCCTTGGCGTTGAAGATGAGGCTGGATCCATTGTTGTCTCACAAGTTCCGGACAGAGGTTCTGATCAAGACATCTTCTTACAGGCGAAAAACAATACCGCGGATCAAGAATACGATTTCGACACACACTTTGGCATGGATGGTCAGGTGGTCCAGGGTAGCACAGATGACTGTTTTACAGATGTCTGGGATCTATAGTAACGTGTTTTTCTGCAACAGAATCTGACTTGGGAAACAAGTTTGCTGAAACTGATGCGTGACATATGAGATCCGACATACGATGCCGAGTATAATTGAAATGCTTTGATTAAGACTCCGCCACTCCGCTTAGGTAATTAGCATCTTTGAGGGAAAGACTGAGAAACGCTTAGAAACCACAAGTTATCGACAAACTTTGTCTCCATTCAATTTACATCGGTACAGCTGGGCTTCCTCTTCGACACTCTCGAAGGCTTTTCTAGCTCCTCCTCCTTCATAGTCTTTTGCCTCTAGCTCGTTCTGCTCATCACTTCGCCATGCTGCCGTTCAAGCGCAACAAGATCGACATCAGTGTGAGTTATCGATGCAGCGTACCCCTTGCAAACCTACGTATTCATTATGGCTTACACAGAAACTGTCGGAGGAGGAGCAGAAGCTCTTTCGACTGTACGGTAAACTTCCAGCACACAAGAACATCTTGACTAAGATGCAAGGAGTAAGTTACATTATGTCTCACCATTCGCCTTTGTTCTTATTGTATGCATTCTAGGACCGAAAATACTTCGATTCAGGTGACTATGCACTCTCCAAAGCCGGAGTCGCACCACAGAACACCGTCGGTACTGCGATCCCCAATCCAGACAAGTAAGCTCCGCCCTCCATTCTTACTGCGTACAGCGACTCACTCACAGCCATGCATAGCATCCCTCATGCATCATCACCGCCGACATCCCATACCGGCGGATTAAGCGTATCTCCCACAAATAGCTCATGTCCCGCAAAAGAGAGTTCGCTGTCCCATTCCGAGGAGGAAGAGCCAGAGAAGGACGATGCTGATGCAGGGGACCAGAAGGAAGCATAGACGTCTAATCTTCTCCTTGATTTCTATGCCATTCCACATCCCGACTTATTGATTCTTCAAAGAGCTTGAAGACGCTACGTTTCGCTCGTGTATTCCCTATGTATCATCGGTACCCCATCCCATGCCTTCCAGATTCAATACTTGGCTACCCTTCCTGATCTGTAGTCTGCTGTTGTTTTGAATCTGCTTTGTATCAGTAACTACATAGTAGGATCCGCTCATCGTACATTCATCTGTTCGTGTTCTGCAGGTGCTACATATCTATAATAATTCTGGAAATTTGGTGCGATGTGACTTGTGTGACTGCTTCTGCGATGTACGTGACTGTGCGCGCTTGTGGCTGGGGACGCGTCTATTTCACGCGTTTCTCATTCTGTTCAGCTTTGATCAAAAATGTCTTCCTTACACAGCGATATTTGCGAATGGCTTGGAGCTACAGACTCAGAGGAGGACTCAGAAGCACTTATAAATGAATGTACGATTTCACATTTGAATCTACAAATAACAGTCATTGAACACGCTTTACAGGTGTATCCATATGCCAGATGTACAATCTAACAGCACAGGACCTCCAATATAAATGGGAAGCTCTCTCGTATGGTAAAGCGCAGACTATAGTCCGCTTTACACGCGAATCTGCAGTAGACATGAAGGCCCAGATCCAGCGGGAGATACAAGCCAAGAATGCGAGCAGTGTGTCCAAGTCAGCAGTAACGACCGGCTTTGCGCGCGGGAAGCTAGCGAATTCTGCAAAATTTGTGGGGGTGAATGCTAAGGGACTTACTGGGCCGCTCAAGGCTGCGGCTCGACCACCGAAAGCGCTTTTCGGAGGCATGGCGAGCGTCCCTGTGAAGCTTGAGCAGGACTTTGATGGCCCGATCGCCAGTTCAAGTAGGGTTACTTTTGTGGGTCAGAAAGAGGCTAGACAAAATCGTGCCTGTGAGTGTTGATCGTCATTACCTCGGTCTTACCTGCTCATCCAGCCCAAGATCGGTACATGTATGAAACTTTGGGCGAACGAAGTGAAAGTGCGTGTGGATCTGGTAAACCTTGTTGATGCTGCTCCAGCTGAGACTTTATATAGCTCTGGATACACAACTCGATGGGTTTGGCGAACTCATTTTGAAACATTATCGGGATATCGGTCAGTTGGGTCATCCCGGTGTTTTCTCCGAGGTATGAGTACTTTAACAACCGATTTTGTTAGCTGATTTTCGGTGGAGGAATCTTGTGTTGTCGTGGGCCGGATCGTGCTAGATGCCGAGGCTTCTGGGCCAGGCGTCAAGTTAAATGATCAGTCGCTGATTCTCGAGGCATCACGAGCGCACGGCGATGGACTCCGTGTGCCTCTGCAACTCGCGCCGGATCTCAAGATTCGGGGAGGCTTTAAAGGCTTGGGTGGTGTGGGCCTATTTCCTGGTGCGGTTGTGGCACTCAAAGGGCGCAACGGCGGTGGAGGTTATTTTATTGCGTCTGAGATTCTGGCTGTGAGTATTTCAAGTCTCTGGTTTTCTTGTTGAGATCCAAGACGTACTTCGCAGATACCCCCGATGCTAGCGTCTCCTGCTCCACCGAGTAACGTGGCAGCAAGTTTCGACATGTGCATAGCATGTGGGCCATTCACTCCAGATGCTAACCTCGACTACAAACCATGGAACACTCTCATCAGAAACCTCAAGACATCAAAACCTGCCGTCGTCCTGCTCGTATGTACACTCATTATTCAATTTAATATTCGAATCTCACGATTAAATCAGCTCGGGCCATTCGTAGACGCTACACATACCCACATACGGGACGGCATGGTTGACGAGACACCACTAGACACTTTCAAACGCCAATTTATCGCTCCCCTCGGTGATTTCCTTTCTCAATCACCAACAAGCACGGTCCTTCTCGTACCAAGCGTGAATGACATCATCAGCGACCACGCAGTCTTTCCTCAATGCGAGCTTGATGACGAGTTTCGTAGCGATCCCGTGGGTCTTTCGAGCGCTATTGTCCTGCTCTCGAGCTAATCAAGTGTTGATCTCAGCGGATAAGGCTCCTTCCAAATCCTGCGCGCTTCTCACTAAACGGGATTTCTTTTGCTGTGTGCAGCGTGGATGTGTTGTATCACCTGCGGAAGGAAGAGTACATTAGACGTGGAGAAGAAGTAGATTCTATCGTATGCGAACCGGGGGCTGCTAGCGACCCTATGTCCAACCTTAGCAGATATGTTTTGCAGCAGAGAAGGCGAGACTTTTGCTATTATTCAACTTCCAGCAGCTTATATCCGACGATCTGCATAGCTTCTATCCGATATTCCCTGTTTCATTGGACGTTGCACATGAAGTCAATCTTGACGTATCGCATTCCGCAGAGTTGAGAGTCGCCGAAAGTCCCGACGATCCGGGTCCTGACGTGATGGTACTACCCAGTCGGTTGAAGCACTTTTCGAAGGTGAATCCGCTTCCTTGACACCACCCCGTCGTCTCTTTAACATCTGCTGCAGGTTGTGGACAATTCAGTTGTCGTCAATCCGTCATATTTGACTAAGGGCACGTATGCCACCCTCTCTTATTCTGGACAAGGAACGGGGTTTCCTAAAGATCGGATATCGGCTGATATTGCAAAGTTAACTTAGAATACCTCAGGTGACTGCTTGCACGATGTCGCACCTTGGATATAATCATTACTCTTTTCTGATGCGCTCATACTGCCGTTGCTACATTCAACCCCAGGCGTGGAGCGCTCCAAAATACCATCCTTCGTTGTCCAGTACTCTGAACCCATATGTAATTGGGGGTGGCATAACGACAGCCAGACTGTTCAGGATGACATCGTGCTTAATCCACTTCTTTATCAGATCGATTACCCAACACTATCTAAAATAATACGAAGAACACAGGGAAATGAATATAATAAATGACAGCAAAATGATGATGGAGAAATAGCTTGTCCAGCGGTGCCCGTAGGACTGTTGTATGCCATACTGGTCCTCATGATGCCGTTTAAGCCTTTTACTGAATATGCACAGAAACAATTGGTATAGCTCATCTAGCTCCTCATCATATAATATGGCAGCGAGGCAAGATATGGACATTATTCAGTAGGGAGTATCATTGTCATTCAAAGGCGAGAAGCATGAACCTCTTCCACTGATTCAAGAAATCCACTACGTCCTCGGTCTTCACAATGTTAGAGTTGTAATCGGCGCTAAGATCAATCACGCCGCCCCAAGAGGAGAGACGAAAGAAGCTAATTGCTCCAGTTAGTAATTCCATTGGAGAAATACTGAGATCTATAAAACTCACGGGCCAGGATCAACTCGGTTGACAGATGTGAAGAACTTGGTCACCGAAAAGAGTGTGTTCCCAGCGTTATCCGCGAAAGTGGAATTCAAGTAGTTTTCTCCTTTACCGTCACTGGAAAATGAGTAGCACTGATTTGGCGGCAGCCTGCTATGATATGAACAAACGTAATTGATTTGTACCCCACACTTACATGTTTGCAGTCGCAGCTGGTATAGTGGCAGAGGCGAATACTTCGCCAACCTGCGGCATGCAACTCAACGCAGCCGGCAATTCTATGTGGGATCGATACTGTTCCTTGGCTATGTCTGCAACCTTGAGAAGTATGTTCTTGTCCAATGGGAAGACACTTCCGTCAGGAGACAAGAACGCTGACACTGGAATCCTGGTCGTGGAAATACCAAGGATATAACCTGGATGCAGCGAGTACTTTGAATCCAACCGCCCCCGTAAATTAGCCAAAGATATGTTGTTCAAGTAATGAGACGAATATGCTGAATTGGGTGGGTTATCAGCTATGACGACCATCGCTAACGCAGCGTGGGCTGGTATATTCTCAATACAACATGCTGATGGAGAGGAGATATGTACATACCAAGGTGTGTAAGTGTGAACCCAGAGATTTTCGAGGCAGATTGAATTCCTTCTGATTCTTCCCTCGTTAAGGAAACCTCAGCGCGACGTGTCTTCGGCCACCCCGTATCTTTCGGGCGAGCTGTAAATCCGTACGCATCCTTCATATTCACGAATTAGCTATGAAAAAATCGAAAGAGACAATGCTTTTTTCACCTTCGCCGCAGCACTGAAGCCGGCGAGGACACTTCCAAGGGACTTGTAGTAGTCGTGGTCAAAGGAAGGTTCCTCCAGCGAGTTTGGTGCAATAGGAAGGGGTTCAATGGAGTTAAGTATGCTGTAGGCTGCCG
The DNA here is from genome assembly GCA_016758765.1 of Suillus cothurnatus. Classification (NCBI taxonomy): domain Eukaryota; kingdom Fungi; phylum Basidiomycota; class Agaricomycetes; order Boletales; family Suillaceae; genus Suillus; species Suillus cothurnatus. The sequence continues at coordinate 80,884 of JABBWL010000187.1, forward strand.
GAGGGAGGTTTTCCAGCTCATTTCCCCATTTGATAGAGTCGGATGCACTGTAGGAGTCAGGGAGCACCCTGGCCAATTGCATCAGATAGCGATTCATGACGATTTTTAATCCTGTGCCATCGAACGGTGTGTGATGGGTATGAAATAGCAGACCGAATTTGGAGACCGTCCCATTGGCGATTTCACCAGGGACAAGGTGCATCCATGTCTGGTCTCCGTCGGATGAAGGGACCTTCTTTTGGCCCTCGTTGACCCGCAATTGGTCAAGGTCGATATGTGAGGGTGAGTGGACAATGAGAGTGCGATGCGCCCATCGGCTGATCTCTTGTGGACTCGCAGTTGCATAGGTCATCGTGGGCAGCTCGAGATCGGATCCAATTACGGATGACGCAATGGTAGGAATTTGGAAGCGGAGCCAGCACCAGCATTCTTGAGCAGAAGAAGCCAGCTTGGTTGTGCTGACGGGGTCGTGCAAGTCAATAATGACTCCGAAGAATAATGTCTGTTCTCCCTTGATATGTCGGTTCATAATATCCTGGGCATGCTCACCGCCTCCAAGAGGGCGAACACATCCATTTCTGACGCCTTCGCCTTTGAATGGCTTCCATTTGAACTGTTCTAAATCGTAACGTGTAAGGAAATTAGCCATTGGTGACCTTGTCTTAGTGACTGAAGTTACCTCGAAGTTCCTCTATATACTGGTTATTAGTCACTGACGTTTCAGAACCGTTTCAGAATCGTTTCAGAGCACACTTTGGATACCATTTCTAAGATCCAAGACTAAGCAAACTAGTAAGTACTGTCTGAAAATAGGCTCGAATTGATATTATTACCGTGATTGAATCTCGTAATCCACTTCAATCAGAAGGATCAAGGAGAGTCCAGGACGAGCTTTTGACTGCAGTCTTCTTGATGGGTGCAGAAGCAGGCAGTGAAGCTTGTTTCAAGTTAGCACTGGAATCTAAAAATAGTGTCACGCAGACATCTGACCATTTGACGAGTATAGTCTCTGGGGAATCGTGGTGTTCGGAAAATGTCGTTCGTTCTAGTAGGTACTGTGTTTGGCTGCTTCGGAAACAACGGCTAATGGCGCCAATCAGCATTTTGTGCCTTGGAGCAATGTGCGCTAGTTTATCCTGCAATGAATAAATGCTACTTAATCACAGAAAATAGGTTTTGGTCTTCTTGGTGCAATCTTCATGTAGGTCCAAATTCATCAGTGTCGCCATTTCAGGTGTTTCTCAAATATGGGAAAGAGCTTTAAACTGCGTAATCATCCTGACTACGATCCCATGATTACTGTAAGTTTGTTCTATCATTGATCGGGACGCCACTCACAAGGATGAAGTGGTCTAATAATTTTGACCTCGCTTGGTTGTTCAGCAATCAATGATATTCTTATCGCTGGAACTTTGGCCTATATTTTCAACAAACATGGAACTGTATCGACGAGATGATTAATTGGTTTTAGTAGTATGAAGTTAACCACTGTAATTGACCGTCTCGGTGTTCGGAACGAACCAAATGATCACGAAACTCATCACATTCTGCTTGCAAATGGGGTTGATTACAACATAAGCTTCTTGGTATTGACACACAATGGGTATGTACTCACTGCTTCCGGTGTACCGTGGCGGCGTCCATCACTAATGCTATAGCAATTGTGAGTGCTTCATCTCTGTATTGACCATGGCTCTGACCAAGATGCAGCGGGCAGTTTTCCGTTTCGATATTTGCCATCTATATATGTGTTTTCCTATTGGAGGCCGTGAGATCTTTCTTGTTGTATACAGATCTGTATACAACAAGAAAGATCTCACAGCCCTGCAGAATGTTCTGACGTTCTGGCTTGACAGTATATTCCACATGTCTCCTCTCCAAGTAATCGTTCTCAGCGGTAATGGAAGAGAGTACTGATCTCTTGTTTAGCTTCATCGCTCGGGGATCCTACCTGCAGCCATAGACAGTTCATCGAACCGAGATTCCCGAAATCAGTTTTGCACGTTTCACACAGGCGATTCATGAAGACTTGCCAGACAATCACTCCGGGCATCAGGAAACATTGGTAATGCAACAGATTCCTCGAAAACGTCCTCCTGTTGAGTCGAGTCGTTATAATCCCGAAGCTGCTCAATATGCACTGTATTTACATTCATCAGCCGTAGTCAGATCATTACAAGGAGCACAAATCGTGTATTTTTTAAAATACTATAAGACTTATTCTACTTCGAATGCCGACGTGCACAAATCCTACTGAATGGATAGTTTACGACAAGTAGTGATGTTTTTTTTTTTTTTTGATTCAATTTTCATGTCCTATGGAGAGTAATACTCTATGGAGGACAGTACTATCTGGTCTAAGGGACCCCATTGTCCCTATCTCAACTCAGTGTGCGTGAATGCCCTGGTGTGAAGCGTGCTCCCACCAGTCCGCCGTTCCCGCCGGCCGTTTTAGACGCGCCACACTAATTGAGTGAGATGACTTGGAATAAACTGACGAAGTATGTGTACTATCTGAAGTGGATACAATAACGCGTACTCGGCCGCTCTCGCGGGCAGGTACAGGGATCGGTTTGGATGTAGTAAGTAGGATGATACGGATTGCCCACCGTGAGCTGATGGGGTGTCTATCTTCCTGTCGACTAGGTCCAAGGGTTGGTGTCTGCGGTCCCGTGTAGACGAGTTTAGGTGGTGGTACAGGGAGTGTAGGGTCGTTCCGATATGGTACAGTGGTTCTTGAGGAGTGAGAGCAGGGGGTTACTTCCGGTAAGTTGGGAGTCTAAATCTGTCCTAGGTGTCATCAGTTCGGGGCTGAGCGAGGGAGTGAGATTTCACCGAGAGTGGGTCTGAATCTGCCTGTTGAGTTCACAAAGCTGACTAGATGAGCTGTGGCGTCTGGGTTGGTCAGGAGGTATTGGATGGATGTGGCTTTGCGTCCTAACGCTCTGACTAGTGTGTGCCGGGCACGGATGTGATGCGTGCAGTCTATCAAGTAGTGGTGTACCGTCTCTTCTGTACCTGGGCAATGATTGCAGTTGGGACTGTCTGCTTTGCGGATGCGATGAAGGTGCTTGTTAAGCGGGGCGTGGCCAGTTCGAAGAAACATGTAGAGACTGGTGAGTCGTTTTGGGTAGTGATGTTTATCCAAGAGTAGCTCGCAATAGGTCGCTCCTGCTTCTGCTAGGTCTTCACCATCCCTATTGTGGGCCTTAAGGAGTTCCAGACATGTGGGGAAATCAAGAAGTTGTCCTGACGGCAGCCAGTGAAGATATACTATCTTGACTTTTATGCTGATGGTTTATCTGGAGCGATGGTGTCAGACAAGGTTAAACAAATGATGTACCCTGCGGCTCGAACGCCTTGGAGTCCTCATCGAGGAGTAACAAAAAATTAGAGAGCACGTTAACCTGCTATGAATGACTTTCATCAGCGATTGCCTGTCTTGGGATACTTTGCGTACTTTACGCACTTACACCTGATGCCACGGAACCAAATGGACTACGCGTATACCCTCACGCTGGGACATTTGCGAGTTCAGGCATTGCAAACTAGTTAGGACTGTCCGTGCTTCGATGGACATCGGAATAATAAAAAATACCACGTGTATCTGAGGGTGAACAATACAACTCCGAGAAGGGCCTTAAAAGAAAAGAAAATCTTCGCGCCACTCCAACACATTCCTCATCTACATCTGAAAGGACACTTCCCCCGGTAAAACAAATGCAAAAATCAACCGCCAGTCCCTCAGCTGTCGTGCAATCAACAGACAATGGCTGCGTCGCCAGTCAACCCAAAGTCATAAATCAAACGATCGCCCAAACCCACACACTACACTGTGGCAGGGCCGGATGCCCGGTCGTTTTCGTTTACGACGTCGGGACCGACTGGCCCACGGTCAATCGCCTTGTCAATGACCACTCGCTGGTCTGTGATGGCGGGTTTTTCGTGCTTGCTAATTCACCTCCCCGCGCCGATGCACACGACGCACAATATGCGTCGAACCCTCCCCAACTCGTTTCAGAGAGCTTGGGTATCCATAACGGTAATGGCACCACCCCGAGAGGTAGCAAACGGAGGAAGGAGGATCAGAGAATTCAAGAGCTTGAGAACGACGAGTACACCGAAGATGTACAACCCACATCCGTCAAGTGTCGCGGATGTCAGAAGGCCATCAGCCTTGACAAACGCTCCAGGTACTATCCTGGACTGTGGATCAAGCACAGGGGCAAGTGCCGGGGCATCCTCAAGCTAGAGGTAGGTCAATTTCTCCTACGAACAGAATGAGTAACTAACTAAACTTATAGGCAGATAAAAAGCTGACTAGGAGCAGAGACTGGGGGTTTCCGTTAAATCCGGAACCGTGCCCGCCAACCGCCTCATTTGACGCGAGCGGTGAAAATTGGACAGAGGGAGAGTCGGATGAGGATGAAGACGAGGACGAAGACGAGGTGATGGGATTCAGCAGTAAGCCAGTCCTCGATGGGAGCAGATGGGTGACTCACCACGAACTCTAGCGTCAAACGTGCGATTCTATAACGACTGCTGGGAAAGGGGAGAAAGGTGAGGGGCGTACCGGTACGCCACTACGAAGGAATTTATAGATAAAATATTGTGGGTGAGTCTCAAGGGCGAAGATTCAGAGCGTGCTTATCAACCTTTGCTTTGTGCACTTACCAGTATCGGACGTCCACGTCCCTTTGTTTACAAATTATTGTGCTTTCCTTCAAAATACAATACCACTTTGATGTTCTCCGGGATTTCTGTGATGAGAACACTAAACAAACGAGTAGGCGTGAATCCTTTGTGCGCAATCAACAATTTTGAGTGCTCGGAAGGAGCCGGCTGGCAGCAGCCACTCTTTTCTTTGTCTTTGTGGTTGCTTTGTCTCTTTACCCGGACCGTACATTCCGCTCGCTCCCATCATTTGCAGTTTGCCGTTCACATTACATTTTGATTATTGAGGTTGGCTTATCGACAGCCGAACGCGATGTCTCGATGAATCACACAGTCACTCAACAGCCCACACTCGGTTCTAGCACATTGACCTGACTGTTTTGCATTAGAGGAAGCTGGACGAAACGGACAACCACTCGTTTCGCGCATCAACCGACGGCAGTCAACTTTCTAGTCGATCTGTTGGGCTATATTCGAGATCTGCCCCTGCCCACGCCATATGATGGACTCCAACTCTACAACCGCCAAGTATCCCGCATCCTCATTGTACCCACTCGTCACGATTTTGATGAGTCGGGTGAACAGATCACTGTATCATACACTTACGCATGCCTGGTCTCGATTGGTTCAAGGTCAAAATTTTCTGCTCTTGATATCCCACTTCCGTACCGTCCCGTCTATGGTTCCACTCACAACTTGTTTACCATCTGCACTCCAGCTCACGGACCGCACAGGCACTTTGTCCCATAACCATTTGGCAATGGTCATACCTGTCTCAACATTCAACAACATCACTGTTTCCGCTTGCAACCACCATGGCATTTGGAGATAAAGCTATGGTTATTACGAGTATCTTGTTTCCCAAATCCCAATTTTGCCAGTCATCACCAATTTGTGCGCCGCTCTCCAGGTCCCATAGTCGGAGTGAGCCGTCTTCCGAGCATGTTATGATGCGTCGTTCACCAAGAGAGGTGCACAATACCTCATACCCGACTGAAATAACCTCGTATCGTCTGGCGAGGCATGACCACTAGCATTTCTTGTATCTCAGCGGTAGAAGAGCATGCGGTCCCCGTTTGGGGCCGCATATCCTCTTGTGTCTTTGTGGGTGGCGAAGGCATGGTCGGCGCTTAGTGTCTCTATCGTGTTAGATCGTGGACTATGGATGCAAAAGAATTTCGCCGTGATCTTCAAAAATTTGCTCAAGAACCACAGGTCTACTCACTGTTATCAATAGGATTGTACGATGCATTTTTGACCAAACAGTCTACTCACAGGAATTCAGTCCTGACACAATACGGCTTTAAAACTGTATGCAGGTGCTATTGTGCCGTGATTTGAGAACGCCATGAAGGTTTTTGCGGATACCCAAGTTCCTGACAAGCGAACGGTCAGCTTTGCCTACAAAAGCGGCGTTCAGACAAACTTCGTGCTCCAATCACCAGCGAGGAGTGCGTCTGGATCGAAATCAAGGAAGTTGAGCACCCGTTCTTCAAGAAGTTTGACTCATATATTTCCCCATGCTGCGTAAACAAAGCGCTCAGTCTGCATATCGGCATTATGTGGATCTGAACAGAGATCTAGAGTGTCGCACCTCCTCCACTCCGCACATTCCTTCCAATCGAACCAAACGACATTTTCGTGATGATAGTCCTATTAATATTATATGTTGTACTGGCATTTCAGCCCGACTCCACGCAACCTGTGTTCGGACATTCACCAGGCGCACGAGCAACGTGGATGTTGACGTTTGATCAACCAAAGTCAAATCACGAACATCGCCTTTCGGATTGCTGTGTATTAGACTGCAGTGTATTAGTTCATTGTACGGATTGTCAAGTATCGGCAAAGTTCTTTCATAGATGAGACGACGGACCATTGAATCAGAAGGTTAGGGTCATTCTAAGCGCCTGATCCTGTGTAATACGCTCGGTAACTTAACTGCCACACATGAAACTCGATGTTAGCAGATACACTTTACGACTATAGCTACTCTGTCTAAAAAGAGGAATCAAGAAACTCCCTCTAAAAAGCAAACTAAGTGCCTCTCACGAGACGGGTTCCAGAAGCCCAGCACCGGAACCAGCATAAACGCAGTCCATCTTTACATCCGGGAGCGGGTGATCGCTGGTCCCTTTTCAAAAGTGTCAAAGCAGTAGCATTGTGAACACATAAATACCCTACCAGCATGACAGTACGGAGTTCCGTCCTCCTTGTGTCCCCACCACATCACAGGCGACCACTCGTCCACGAGGTTTGCGAGGGTCTGGACGTGGCCGTATGCAGCCGGCTGGGGACCGCGCGGTCGGCGCAGTGCGACGAAAGTGAAGAAACAGGCAAATATGAATAGCGCTATGCATAAGTTCCAGATCTGAAGGAGGGCGTGAGGATGTTCAAGTTGTAGCAGCTTTACATAGACAGTCAGTGCGAACCTGGGCAGTATACATGAACGCCGTCAACGTTAATATTTGTCCATTAACTACGGTAGGAGATGTGATAAACGAAAGCCCAAACATCCAATCTATGATTGTCAAGGATGGTGTTCATCAACACCGATAAAAAATACTAGATGGGAATGACTCACGCAGGATAGGCTTCGCAACGAAAAGTACGAGACAAATCGGATGAGCGAAAATCATCTTAAACGGGTTCGTCGCCGTTTTAAGTCCTTTCCTTCCGGTAGCACATCTCCACTGTCTTTCGTCTCCGATGGCATTTGTGATGAGCTCTGAGCAATGCAGCCCAAGCGTCAATGGCCCCTGGACAACTGCCATAGTGACGAGGAGCAGAATATACCCCTCAAGAACACCTGGCGTATTATACCATATATAATTGGAACCGTTGGGCAAGAGCGACCACGTTTGTAAGGTCAGCGGACGGAGGCTAAATAAAGGGTTCCAGAGATACATGACGAGTGCGGCCCATCCAGCGCACGCTACAACAATCACCCACAGAGAAATGATGACTTTACGGATGCTAGGGTGAGCATGCCACGCCGAGGGCTGTGTCTCTGGCGGCTTCACTGGTCCTTCATCCGTGTCTAGGTCACACACACGATGCATGCACCGGAAAGGAGCAGGGGTCAATTGTGTGGTGAACCATTGCAGCAGTCAAGTCAAAAGGTGAGGAGCTCCACGTCAATATTCTGACAGCCCGTATCCCCGATAATGCGATCATCACCTGGAGGAGGAGTGCGACACCCAAACCGAGGAGAGGTAAACCTGCGATGGCAATACCCTCATATGCTTGTGCTTGTAGCAATTGGAGGTCGGTACATATGACGATTGAGGCCGAGCTGTAGGATATAATGAGGAGGACAGCCGAAACACCGTTAAGCAGGGCGCCATTAGGGTTATACCATCCACGAGCTGCGGTCAAAAGGCGCAGATTGGTGTTGAAACGAAGCCGAGACTCCGAGGCTAGCGCAGAGCGCAATGAGATGCTGTGTACGAAGCCTGTAGACTCGGTGCATAACGTGACGATTAAGTTGAGTGCTAGGGACAATATCTCCCAATGCAGCTCCACCTGAGACACCCCCTGAGTCACCGACTGAGGTTGCGTCCCAAGATTGACCATGTTGGCCACTGCTACACCGTTGCTTCCGTGTTTGGCTAGAATGACAATGCCTGAAACGATGCATAAGCAGCTGAAGATACTTGAGCATGCCACTCCAACAATGGCATATCTGCGAGATGTCAGACTGCGGTCGTAGAAATCAGTTCTGGTATCAGCGGTGACCTTCGCATCAGATATCATTGAGTCAAAGTCCTGATGATTCGGGAGTGCATTATATGCAAGAAGACCGGATGCACGCGAACTTTCATCTGTCCGGTTGGAAGAAGCTGTCATGGGAGGCGGAGACAAGAAGGCCAGCGCATCATGGGCACACAGATTAAATATGATCTTAGTCTCTGGTGCATGTGGCTTCGTGATGGAAAAGCGGTCGTGTGAGGCGGTGTTTATGTGCATCACGTTGATTTACATCACATCGCAGTGCGGCAATACTAAAAGTACACATGTCAGGATGGCGATCACGGAAAGTCAGTCAAACTTAACCACCTTGTACTGCATGCATATCCGCGTAAAATGCACAGACCAGCCATTGTCTATCAATTAAGTAAGGGCAGCGAGAAAAAGGATCAGAAATCAAATAAGTTTGCAGGTGTGAATCATCAGAAAGTAGCAGTGATATATGGCGTAAATAGATTGCACATGCATAAATTGCGCAAATATGACTTCAACGCGACTTCAAAGATACTCACCTTGATGGGAATGTCAAGTTGATCAATCGATGTATCCCAAGCATGATATATTTGTCTCTTTTTGGATGGTCTGTAAACTCACGTGGGATGACTACTGGCATCCAATGAGCTCCGAAGCATAATAGTACCGGGTCCCCCGGCATGTTCATTTCCAGCGGTTGCCAGTGTTGGGAATTTGAATGTATGCGACCCTCGTTGTCGAAAAAAAGCCCTGTGAAAGCTGCGTTGACTTATAGCAGCATGAATGATTTGACGAACCTCAATCCACTGTGGAACCTCTATTCATCAAAAAGTGTTCGAAGAGCTCCACAATTTTTCCAAGGGCATCAATATTACCAACAAAGTGCATAAGGAATCATATCAGAGAGCGCTTCTTCCCTGTACCAAGCCAGAAGTGCTGAAAATGGCGTATTATTCGCTACGTCACATTGAAGAAGCTGGGAGCCACCCCATTAGACTGCATTGAATTTGACGGTCTATTACAGGAAGGGGGAAATATAGTAAACATGGGAGATCCTCACTTCACGAGTGCGTTGCCCCTGCATGATGCGTTCATGAGCGTTACCCGACGTTAATGTTGCACATACCTATTGACCATGGCTCGTTTGTGCGTCTGCTCTTTATCAGTGATAGTTTTGCTGTATCCGTGAACAACAGCAATGATATCTCGTGCTGGACGTTCCTCCACTGTCTTCCCACTCTTGTTTTTACTGGCGGCTAATACAGCATGAACACTTGCCCTCATGCGCTATTTCTCTCTAAGAGCGGCAGGTCTCACAACATTCTTTCCTGAGCGCTTCTGTGATATGCACTTATCAGCGGGGGAAGCGGTGACAAGGGCGTGGCGGAGGATAGGTAGTGGCGGTGCGGGGGTAAGAGCGTGAATATAAAGGAGGGCACAGAAGACGATGCGATCTACCCTTGCACGCTTTCCGTGGTTAAGCAGGGAAGATGCGAGGAAATGAAGAAGGGGGTCGGATGCTAGCGGAGCAAGCATTCATGACGCGTCTGGAGTTGAAGTCTGGGTTGGGGGCGCGGGGGGAGATAATATATCTGATTGCGAGGAAGTCTTCAAATCGATGCCTGATGAAGTCCTCGTTAATTATAATTTCAAGTGGCACTGCACTCTGGTTGAGTGTTGATTCATTTATCGGCAGTAGAACTATTAGCACGGCGAGCAAGGATTGGGAGCGTGTGCAGCGCGACAATGGATAGAGGTACTGATGCATTGAGGACATGATAGAAACAAGTGCCTCTACACGTTAAACGCTGCTGGGCGCATTGTCACTAACGATCGCGAAGAGAGCCGAAAGCAAAGAATCTAGACATGCGACTGTGACGGGCATGTGACACGGCTGGCACTGCTAGTGTTCCTGCAGGCCTGAATCCTCAAAATCCTCACCGCATGCTATCTCGTGCATCGTTCCAAACATCAATATTAATTTTCTGGTAGCCACGCCCCGAGGCCGCATGCACCACCCTGATCAGCAATGCGAGGAACTGACCATAAGCTGTCGTGGAAACTCTGCACATGTCTGTTCTGGCTTTTCCCATGCCCGCCCTTCAATTCACGCTGCGTAATAATCGATAACCATTCGACTGGGTCCTAGTAGATTCCGGGCCGCCCTACTAGTACATTTCCCTTTCGCTTCACTTTCCAGCCTGCCCATCTTAAGTCAAATTCAATGTGCTTAGCATATTAATGTCACCATGTGCTGTATTCCGGATCGATCCTGCGCTACTCGTATTCTGACGTAGACCCCTCATTAATGCATTATTGGCCTTCAGTTATAGTTCCTTTCCGCTTATGGCCAGGATGATCGTATTTTTATGGACTCATGGTCCTGCACACTGCGACAGTCTTACAACTTTCCCAAACTCCAACCCAGCTTGCAAGCCGATCCGGTACTTCCAGGCCACCATGATTATCTTACATCTCTGCCTTCACCCCAAGCGAGCAAAACTTCACCCGGTTCACGTATGTTGAGCAGAGGTTCAAATTGCAGCACAACACTAGACTGATACCGTTATTTACGCTTCGTGAGACTAGTAAGTCAGTTTTGTGCGCCTTCCAAGAACTGATGTTGATTTAGACCCAGTTTGTTGATTTCGCCAGTTCTTATATTGTCTCCTCAAATTATTATACCATACAAACATAATCCCAAACGACATGCGCACTACTCAGTACTGATCACACACCGCATATGTGTAGTTCGCTGGTTGTTATCGACAACGTCTGTACATTTCAACCTACGAGACGGAGAACATTCGCAGACTCTTGGCCTGGCACAATCTCATTCGGGCCGCCGAGCAACCAACGATGGATGCATAGAAATCACCGAACCCTATTGGTTGAAATATACCTGAAGAACATACCTGTCTGTCTCGCACTGCAGTAACTTCAACAACTGACCATGACAAGAGAAAGTAGATCACCTTGGGCATTGCTGAAATTCGGTTGTCTCATAGGTGTTGGTGAAGCAAGAGCTCCGAGATCTTCAAAGGAACTAGCGAGGAACACCAACAAAGAGATTACAATATACGAGAACTCGATCTGAAAATGAGATGCTTTCATGTACCGTACTTCCATTGAGAACCATTGAAATTTTGAGCAGCAGATATACTACAGCCGGCTCCGTACTGAGACGGACCGTCGATGGATGGCAAATAGCCTCATCATTTCTGCTTCCGAGATAGAGATTATCGTATCCCTGCAATTACAGCGTACCCAAACTAGACGGGGCTGGTAACCCGTGACACTCGCTCTATGATCCAGGACCTCAGGTGAGAAATGTGAAAATTATTGGCCGCCAGTACGAGCCACATCGCTAGGCAAAATATAGCGAACCAAATTGGAGATGCGATCGAGACGGCGGCGACGCCAGCAGTGCGGAAAATTAGGACAGACAATGCTGCAGCAAAGAATGCCATTCTGTCAAAAGATGAGCCAACGACCCATGGAATATAACTGGAAACGCACGCCCAAATCAGAAGTGCAAACGGCAGACTCAGCATGAGCGCAAGGCTCTCGAGGCCGAGCATAGAACGCGACATCCCTACCATGAAAGAGGCCTGTGTACATGGAGAAGACAAATCATGAGATAGAATGGAAGCGTACCACCTCTTCAGCAGAACTTCGTCTGCTGTCATTAACTTGCCCAGCCAACACCAGTGAGACCACTAACGAACCCATGACACAGAGGGTAGATAGATATGTAAGAAGGGTTGCGGCAATTTGAGTCTGGACGGATTGGACTGCGAGAAAGCTGATATCAACAGCAAGCATCACAGTGGACTGAAATGGTCATCGATTGCATGAGAATATGAAGCGGAGTATAACTCACATATATTGTGTATCCACTCCATTCAGTGGTAAGCCTATCGATAAAATTCTTCCACCGTGGCTGAACCATGGTTTCATCGACCCATATCCTGTGAATAGCCTTGCTCTGTGCATCAAATGATCCAAACAGCAAAGTGTTCATGACCCGAAGGATCCTTTTCGAGCGGACGTTGGGTTTTCCGTACAACGATTGGTCTACACCAAGTCGAGCGCCTGGTTGTCCACAAAAATTCACAAACTTGGCATTGCCTAGCAAAGCGGTCAGGAAATGGGCTACGCAGATTATTGGCCTGAGCTCACAGAAAAGTCTCGTGAATCGGGCTGAAATCGGCAAACATATCAGTAGCAATTAACTGACCTTCCGTGATTAGACTTACCAGCAATCCACACGGAGTGCTCATGTTCTTTGTTAGTACTACCTGAAAAAACAATCAACAACGACTCCCCACATCAGGGTATAATTGACTCATGAGCGAATCCACAAGACCGAGCATACTATTAACCTCATCCGAAGCAAAAGGTGCTAGGCATGTTTCAGAAGTGATATTTTCTGTCGCAACTCAGTCTTGCAGGTTTGAACACTGAAGATTCTTTATTACTCACCTGCCTGAGCAAGCATGACAATTTCTTTAAGCTTGACGACGACATCTTCCGGGAGGGAGCGTTTGTTTGGGAAAAGTTCAACATGTTTCCTATCAATAACATGATAGGTAAATCACGGGATGTAAAAAAGGACTGTAAAAAAGTGAGGACGTATACTTCGGTCGTGTGAGGGAACAGGCATACTGTTAAGAATCGTACGAACCAGTACTGCGACTCTAGTGCATACCCTGGAAGCGACGCAATTACACAAGCTCGAATATAAACTAATCTACGAAAAGAACTTACTAACGTGGCTTTTACGCTCTACACCTCGAATTTTGTTCATGAGGGGATCAGAGATGTGGTCTTCGAACCAGAAAACGACGCGTTTGTCGTGATCGGCAAAGTAGTAGCCCCAGTTCTCTACGCCATCAGTCACGATAAGCTCCAACACTAGCTCGACGAGTGGATGCTTGGAAATTTGTGCTTCATTCAGCTTTCTGTACGCCTTCCTGACGGCTTCACCTATTTTGGCAGCAATTACAGGGTCTCGAACATTGGCATCAGTGAAAACTCTCTAGTGCGTGGTATGAGTCCTTTAAGCCGTGTATAAGGGGGCAGTAAACGCACTTGTTCCGGATAATAGAAGAACAAAGCCCCTTCCGGGTGCGTGAGTGGCTCCCATCCTGCTACAGTAGCAAATTCCCTACAAGCTCATTTCAATCACACCGCTGGCGCTCTCACCAGCATGCTTACTCGGAACAGTCAAAAGGACCCTTCTCAACCTTAAACGCTGCATACTCATCTTTACTGGGAGCATACATTAGAATAGTAGCTCACTCGAAATATAAATTTCCTACACTATAACATCCCTGTCGTATCTCTTGACTTGCTTTTCGGGTACAATGGGAACCAGAGTGATAACATGACATGACGCCACAAAAGGTGATGGTGTGAGGTTGCAAAGGTTTGGATCGGGCGATGGCATAGCGAGGGTTACCGACTTGATCACTGGTTGAGAGCTCAATGCTAAACCGGCCCCGAGTCGTTGTTGAAAATCCCTCTCCTTTCCATTAAAGAACGTTCGAGAGTGTCGGATAAGTCGCAGCAGGACAGAAAGGAGACTCCTGTACGAGTGAAATACGACCGTCTTGACGATGCGCCTCAACCAGGAGATGAACACATGAATGTATCGTCCATGCATGATCATTGCAGAGAACAAGTTGAGCCAAGTATAGAAACTAGGAAACTTTGCCCGGTAGTGGGAGAGAAGGTAAAAACAATGAGTAGTCTTGAATGAGTAGGAAAATGAGCGTTCGATTCAGTAAAGGCTCATGATTAGTGACTACATAATGCCAGTTGGATTCGACACAGCAACGGCAAAAGCAGGTACTGCTTTGTGGCTTAGCTAAGAGAATTACGACACTCGCTCTTTTCAGAAGCAACGCACTTCCAAAGCCCCCTCAACTGGCAACACACGTGTCTGAATATGTTCTTTGCATGAGACACAGTCAGACCGTATTAGATGACCGATCATGCACATGCATCATGTCGCGCGCGCAAATTAAGTCGCTTCGGTTTGAATTATTTTGTGCGCTCACTGTTCGAACGAATAACACCAGCTGAGCCTCTCTGAGCTCTTCCCAAGTTGCACGTACTTTACGAATCAAAACATGCAAACAAACCATTCAAAATCCAATCCTTCGACGGTCTTGGATATCATTGCTGCGCTATAGACCATCGTAAGTGCCGAAGTTTTAGACACTCTGCGAATAAAAATTTCACTTCAGCTATGGTCACGAGCAATCGTACTTCCGTGAGGATATTCCATCCGAGGTGTTATTGACCATTAGCAGCCTAAGATACTCGACCTCAACACCCTGTACTCCCGAATTACATTTCTCGATCCCAATCAATGTGCAATTGAGCTCAAAGACCAGAGCATCAGTGCCATTATCACTGAACGCCAACACCAGTTGGATACAAATTTGCATGACATATGAAGTCTGTAAACAGCCATTGATGGTATTCGTGGCTCTTTCGTATCCATTTGACTATGCTACTAGGCCATCGTGCTTATATTTTAGAATCAACTTAAACACTCATTTGAGTCATTCTCCAGAAAGCTGTTCTCAACCTCCTTCGCTAATGAACAACTGCATATTGCGCTTTCGAAACTTCGATGTCAGTATGACATTCAAAGTGTATTTACCAACAACACCGAAGAGGAAATTGTAATGCAATTTGCCGACCTACAAGTATCGAAAGCATCGTCCGCAGTCGAATGGAGCACTTGTTAGCATTATGATGTAACTTGACGATAACAACGTCAGGCATATGACTCACTGGGGAGATTGCTTGGCAGACGCAGCACACAGTAGTGAGATGTTTTCGTCCAACGGCACATACATTTGCCACAAGATCGGCAGACATTCCCTCCGCCATGGTGTCGTTTGCAACCCACGCTTCGTCAGTCAATTTGCAAGGGGAAATAAACCTGTTTGATTACAGTGCATTACCGGGATCTATGAATTACAGGTTACTGGTGAGTCAACGAACCTACTTTCTTATTGTTGATACAAGCCTACGTCGCATTTCTCACTAGACAGAACAGCCTGCTTACAAGATAGCTTCAGGACTCCGTATTCAGGAGTTGCTGCGCCCTGATCTGAGAACGCGCAAGAGATATCTTTGTGGAATTCCAGACTCCGTGGTGAGCAAGCATTCAGCCTTTCCTTGCAGAAGAGCCTAGATCATTACTCACGAGAAGTGGTGCTCAGATCTCTAGAAAGAAGCACGACGTGTAACTTAAGACAGTATCGTTGAATCTGAGATTTGGCGTCCACCCAGGTACGTATTACATGGATTATCCTCGTTGTTTCATCTTAACTAGTCTTTGCCAAGTGGTTACCACAACAGAATTAAAATCTGTTTATCTTTGTCCACGCAGGTTCGAAACCGCCTGAAGGACAGCATTTCTTTTCTATCGGAACCACATCTCGACATCTACACATGGATGGTTTCCTCGGATGTTCATCTTAACTGGTATTAACCAAGTAGCTACTACAACAGAATTGAAATCTGTTTCCCATGTCCCGCGCAGGTTCGAAACTTGCCGACTGGCAGGTATTTTTTTCTATTGGAACATACCTTGACAATATCGATTCATGGATGTATCCTCGGAGGTCCGACATCTGAACTTCGTCCTGGGCAAAGTGGTTGCCGTGACAGAATCTAAATCTGGAGTTGGTTCGAAACCTGCTGGCCACATTTTTTTGTTTCATCAGAACATGCCTTGAAGATCCCCTCGTGGATGGTTTCCTTGAAGGTCCAACTAAACTAGCTAAATGGTTACCCTAACAGAATCGAAATCTATTGCACCTGCCGACAACAACGTTTCTAATTCCCTATCAAAACACACCTTGACATCGACTCATGGATGGTTTCCTCGGAGGTCCATCTAACTGGTCTTAGCCAAGTAGTTACCACAGCAGGTTCGAAACCTGTTTCTCTTGGAGTTGGTTCGAAACCGGCTGGCAACATTTTTGTGGTGTATTGGAAGTCCATCTTAACTGGGCCCAGTAGTCTCTCTGTGAGAAGGAACTCACCTTCATGCCCTGTAAAGGTCGTCTCAGAAACATATATCCCCGAGGTTTGTACGCGCCAATGTAGATTCTCGACAGACGTTTACAAGAGCCCTCCACCAACGTTGGGAGTCGGGAACAAAAATTACTACTCTTCCCTAGCACGCTCATGTTATTCCCCGTGTTGTCCGCCTCGTCCTTCTGGTCGAGGTAGGATTCACCACTTATGCCGCTTTGAAGGCATCACCCACTGCCTTAATGGCGTCATCAGCCTGCTGCTTTCCAACCTTCAGCGCAGCATCCATCCCAAGAATCTGATGCGGTGCTCCTGGGTAAACCTTTGCCTCTACCTTCACCCCAAGCGACTTCAACTTCTCGCCATACGCGATACCTTCATCCCGCAAAATATCGAGTTCGCAGACGCTAATGTATGCAGGTGGGACTTTTGCAAGCAAAGCATCTGATGCGAAGATGGGCGAGTTGTCTGGTTCTGTCCGAGTGGCAGGATCAGGAAGATACATGTTGCGGAACCACATCATTCGCCCTTCGTTCAGCCAAACGGTGTTCTGGCACTCTTTCCAAGACGGGTATCTCTCGTCAGTGACAGACGCGGTGTTGTCGATCACTGCGAGCTAGTGAGAAAGACAGATATCTGTAGTGCTGCATACTTACCAGGTACAAGTAAAAGCTGGAAGATGATAGGGATAGGAGGCGTGAGTTCTTGTGCCTTGAGACATGCGATTGCAGCTAAATTGCCGCCACTGACAAAAGTTGATGCTTTCTCATACAGGATGAGATAATACGCACCTGGACGACCCTCCGACCGCGAT
This sequence comes from Suillus cothurnatus, assembly GCA_016758765.1. Lineage (NCBI taxonomy): Eukaryota > Fungi > Basidiomycota > Agaricomycetes > Boletales > Suillaceae > Suillus > Suillus cothurnatus. The sequence continues at coordinate 98,159 of JABBWL010000187.1, forward strand.
TTTGTTTACATTCACATTGAACTCCGTCTTCCCGTTGTAATAGATGAATTTCAATGCATCAATCGTGTCCTCAACTGCTGCAGGATATGGATTCTCAGGAGCCAAGCGATAGTCCAAGGCCACTGAAACGCAGTTGTTCTCTTAAACGCAGTTAAGTTCCAGTCTGACATTGACCCTCACTGTCCAACCTCACCTTTGCATTGGCGTGATATGAACGAGTTCAAAGTATCGATACTCCCAAGTGTCCATCCGCCTTAGGACTCTCAGCTAACTTTCGCCGAATAATCACTGACCCTACCTCCATGAATATATAATATCACCGGCCACCCTTTTGGAGGAGGGGTGCCTTCCGGTATGAAAGCCCGAATCTTGCAGTTCTGCAAATTGATATCCTTCACAGCCCCCACCGTTCTGACAGACGAGCCACCGGGGATGTAGGGCGCCTTCCTGATATCCGGATGCCAGGGGATCATGTGCGGGGGAACGCGGTGTGCTAGATGAGTATTGTGGATCGCGACATATTCAGGGTCAAGGCGGGGAAGAATGTCAGGGTGAATAGCGGAGGGAAGGTCTGACATGGTGCTGCTGAGGTTCAGGATTATAAGGTGCAATCAAGCGAGATGGTCGATACTTGAAGGTTGCGTTCTCATTATAATCGGAGTGAAGGACACATGACATGAGTTATAATTGGCAAAGATAAGAGTTCCTAGATAGGGATTAGTTGTACAAGTCAGAAGACTGCATTCGAGGGTATATCTCGTAGGCAGGCCATTCATGGAAGGAAGACCGTTTTCTATGGGCGTTGTCGGTCTCAAAACACGTGCGAATGGCGAGGTCAACGAGATAGGTTCTCAGTGAGAGATCTGCCAGGGGACATTAACTGTTCGTTCAGTCGATTCAATTCAAGTGAAAAGAATTAAACGCCGGGGCTGCCAAGACGACGCACAGCCGGGGGCTGAGGAAATGGTGGATAAATATGATGAACTAGCGAGATACATCGACAATGACACACAAAAACCAGATGCGAAGATTCGAGTGTCCAGATGCTACAGTGTTCGTGCCCATCGACGTATGGGGGGGATGCACAAAAAAGAAAAAGAACGAAACGAGTTCGTAATGGAAGGGGTCGTTGATTGCACGTTTGCTATATCTGGCACGGTGGCACAAGTATTAGGGACGGTAGGTGTCGCGGACCGGCGATAGGCTGACGATCATTGGCTGAGCCTAGACTAGAATTGACCTTGCGATTGATCTTGCCGCTGCTGTGACAGTGCCGAATGGGTCTGCACTTCACCTTGCGATCGACCTTGCTGTGTTGGTCGTCCGTTGCCATCGACGTGCTGAGGAGAGGCACAACAAAGAAACAGCACGAGATGCAACAATCGGAGTCGTGAATGCGCTGGTGTTGAACATGGTGTGGTAGTACCATTAGGCTGAGTGTGTAGAATTTTTTTCGGTTGCGGCCGTGGAGCGACAAATAGTACCTGCATGGAGTTTATCGACAACATGGAGACACCTTGGGTGTTACTAGAGTTCATTTAGTATGAGGCGGAAGAGTGAGGAAAGCCGGCTGATGAGCGCATCTGGATCTGATTCATCTGAACGCAAACTCGAAGGCGTCGAAGGATGATTTTCAGTTTCCTCATCGGCGTCAAGTCGAGATGGCAAAAGTAAGGACAGGCAAGCGAGGAGCGGATGTGAACGTAATCTCAAAAGCGTAGAGGGTTACTGACGTTTGTTCGGTACATTATTTTGGGGTAAAAAGCGGTGAATGAATGAGGACAGGCGAGCGAGGAATGCATGTAGATGGAACCTAGAAGGTCGTGAGGGTTGTGGAAGATCGGTCGATTTATCATTGTCGGATCGAGAGTGGTAAAGTAGCGAGAAAAGGCGAATGTACTTGCAGAGGAATGAGGGTGGACATCGTGTGTACTGAGCAAGAAAGTCTGAACACGAAGTAACTGATAAAAAAACTGATTACGCACAGTAAGATCAGTTGCCATACCGTCAAAGAACTTGGTGAGAGTTCAGCGACATCCCCGAACTGGTAGCATCAATATAGAATGTTGCTGTCCACAAATACGCATTAGTGTCGTTACAACGACTAGCAGCTTCCTATCAGCGGAGAAGACCGCACATTCCATATCATCTTTTTGATGGAGATTCGTCCCGAGATTCCACAGACGCGCTGTGCAATCATAAGATGTACCCGCAGTAGGTGGTTGTTTCCAGACAAGGTGATGGCACAAAGCATCCATGTGTGACCATCAAGAGTGGCGTTTTGCTGTGTCGAAAATCCAACTGAAGCGGAGATAAGCTTCTAGGAATTTCTATCCATCCGAAGTCTATGCCAAGCTGTGAAGTCTGCCAGACGGACAGCGGATAGTGACTTGTTCACTGGCAAGTGACGGTTTGCTCCGGGCATGAAATTTGAAGAGTGGGGAATATACAAGAGAGGCATGACGTGACGAGAACGAATATACAGACATGCATTGGACCATAGCGCCGTATCTCACGATCGAATTTCTTGGTTTCTTTGGAAGTATACATAGCTGATCGGTTGTCAGCTATGCTGCCCATGGCCTTCCGCTCAGCAGCGTTGTGGTGATACACAGCCACAATTAACTGTATGTAGACTCAGTCATAGTAATCTGAGCGCTACGCTCATATCTCTTTACGTTTTAGCTGAAACATTCACCGGCCTTATGCAGTTACCGGTACTATTAGCGGTGCTAGATAGTACTCAAAAACATACTGTATGGTTGCTCTTCTTTCTTCGATCTCATCCCCCATACAAGAATCAGAAAACGTCAGCAACTAGTATATTCGCACCATGGCTCAAGTCGCTGGGGTATACAGTTTCACTAGCGAAAACATGGCTTCCCTGATGACTGGTGTCGGTATATCATCTATGTATGACTGTGACATCAAAAGCTATATCGACGCCAATACTAACAAATGCCGACAGAGTTTTCTTGATTTTGACCGCGCAAGTCTGGATCTATTTCCGAAGACATAAAATTCGATCTCGGGAAAACAAGCAGAGCAAAGCTCTCGTACGAATTTATGTCGCATATCACAGACTAACTAGCAGCTGACAGTGCGGAACAGGTTGCCTTCATCTGGTAAATATCTCCAATTATGCATGTTATGCATGCATCAGTTGGCGGAAAGACTGATATTGTTCTAGGTTAATGCAAGCCACTCAACTGTGAGTTCCTATCGAAAATATACGTACAGCCCACTGAAAGTCTTCTTAGGGTAGTTACTAGTGGGATCTCATGTGTTCATACGATGGAGTTTGAGGATATACCAAATTTCATGGGCTATTTGTCGATGTTAGTATCGTCGGTGACTCGTCAACGCACTTTCTGACAGAACGACAGGGAATGGGCGCTTTACACCGGAATAGATGTAAGTGGTGCCTTTCTTCCCCGGGTCTCGAACTAATCAAACTCACTGTCGTTACGCAGACTTTGACCACGTCCCTTGTGCATAGTGTTTTCATATATAGGGTTTTCAGAAGTACGTGCTACTGACTGACTACTATCATACTTCTTTCTGATTCGCACGTGAAGTTGAGAAGTGTCTCTGTGGCAGGCGGAGAATATCGTTCGTTCTAGTAGGTGCTGTGTTTAGCTGCTTCGGAAACAGCGGCTAATGGCACCAATCAGATTGCATTTTGTGTCTTGGAGCAAGGTGCGCTAGTTTATCCTACAATGAATAATTGCTACTTAATCACGGAAAATAGGTTTTGGTCTTCTTGGTGCAATCTTCATGTAGGTCCAATTTCATCAGTATTGCCATTTCAGGTGTTTCTCAAATACGAGAAACAGCATCAAACTGCGTAATCATCCTGACAACAATCCCGTGATTACTGTAAGTTTGTTCTACCTTTGATCGTGACGTAACTGATAAGGATGAAGTGGCCTACTTTGACCTCGCTTGGTTGTTCAGCAATCAATGACGTTCTTATCGCTGGAACTTTGGCCTATATTCTCAACAAACACAGGACTGTATCGCCAAGGTAATTAATTGGCTCTAGTATGAAATTAATCTCTGTAATTGACCGTTTCGGTGTTCAGAACGAACCAAATGATCACGAAACTCATCATATTCTGCTCCCAAACGGGGTTGATTACAACGCAAGTTTCTTGAAATTGAGACGCGATGGGTACTCACTCCTTCCGGTGTAGCGTGGCGGCATCCATCACTATAGCAATTGTGAGCGCTTCATCTCGTGCGTTAACCATGACTCTGACCAAGATGTAGTGGGCAATTTTCCGTTTCGATTTGTGCCATCTATATATGTGTTTTCCTATTGGAGGCTGTGAGATTCTTCTTGTTGTCAACTTGAGTATACAGAATGTTCTGACGTCCTGCCTTGATAGTATATGCTACATGTCTTCTCGCCAAGTAAGTCGTTCTTGGCAGTAATGGAAGAGGTTACTGATATCCTGTTCAGCTTCATCGCTCGGGAATCTTACCTGCAACCACAGACAGTTCACCCAACCGATATTTCCGAAATCAGTTTTGCACATTTCACACAGGTGATTCATGAGAACTCACCAGACAATTACTCCGGGCATCAAGAAACACTGGTAATGCAAGGAGGAACAAATTCCTCGAAATCGCTGTCGTCGCAATTGCCTGGAGTTAACTTATCATCATAAGTGGTATATGTCCAGAAGCTGCTCACCATCCTCTGTATTTACATTCATTAGCCGTAGTCAGACCATTGGAAGGAGTCCAAATCGTTGATCATTTAGAATTTTATAAGACTTATGCTAGTTCGAATGCCACCGTGCATAAATCCTACCTAATGGATAGTTGACAAGTAGTAATGTTTATATGAGAACAGGGGAGATGACAGTAGGTCGCCTCTGCTTCTGCTATGTCTTCACCATCCCTATTGTGGACCTAAAGGAGTTCCAAACATGTGGGAAAATCAAGAAGTTGTCCTGGCTGCGGTCAATGAAGATATACTTCCGTGCTGATAGTTTTTCTGGGACGACCACGTCAGACAAGGTTCACTTTTACAACGAAAAGATGTACCCTGCGGCTCGAAAGCCTTGGAATCGTTAATTCGTCTAGGGGAGTAACAATAGGATTAGAGAGCACGTTAGCCTGCCGTTAATGACTTTCATGAGTGATTGTCCGTCTTGGAATACTGTGTACTTCACGGAACCCAATGGACTACACATATACCCTCACACTGGGGCACTCGCGAGTCAGGTATTGCAAACTAGTTAGTACTGTCCGAAATAGAGTATGTGCCTCGATGGACAGGAATCGGAATAATAAAAAATACCACGTGTATCTGAGGGTGAACAATACAACTCCGAGAAAGCCCTTAAAAGAAAAGAAAGACTGCACGCCACTCCAGCAAATTCCTCATCTAAATCTGAAAGGACACTTCCCCCAGCAAAACAAATGCAAAAATCAACCGCCAGCCCCTCAGCTGTTGTGCAATCAACAGACAATGGCTGCATCGCCAGTCAACCCAACGACATAAAACAAACGACCGCCCAAACCCACACACTACTTTGTGGCAGGGCCGGATGTCCGGTCGTTTTCGTTTACGACGTCGGGACCGACTGGCCCACGGTCAATCGCCTTGTCGATGACCACTCGCTGGTCTGCAAGGGCGGGCTCTTCATGCTCACCAATGCACCTCCCCGTGCCGACCCACACGACACACAGTATGCGTCGGGCCCTCCGCAGCTCGTTCCAGAGAGCTTGGGTATCCATAACGGCAATTGCGTCATCGCGGGCGGTAGCAAACGGAGAAAAAAGGAGAATCAGAGAATCCAGGAGCTTGAGAACGATGAGTACACCGAAGATGTGCAACCCACATCCGTCAAGTGTCGCGGATGTCAGAAGGCCATCAGCCTTGACAAACGCTCCAGGTACTACCCTGGACTGTGGGTCAAGCACAGGGGCAAGTGCCGGGGTATCCTCAAGCTAGAGGTAAGTCAGTTTCTCCTACGATCGGAATGAGTAACTGACTAAACTTATAGGCAGATAAAAAGCTAACCAGGAGCAGAGACTCGGGTTTTCCGTTAAATCCGGAACCGCTCCCGCCAGCCGCCTCATTTGACGCGAGCGGTGAAAATTGGGAAGAGGGAGAGTCGGAAGAGGATGAGGATGAGGACGAAGACGAAGACGAGGTGATGGGATTCAGCAGTAAGTCAGTCCTAGATGGGAGCAGATACTGTGACTCACTACGAACTTTAGCATCGAACGTGCGATTCTATAAGGACTGCTAAGAAAGTGGAGACAGGTGACGGGCGTACCGGTACGCCACTACGAAGAAATTTATGGATAAAATTCATCTTAAATATTATGGGTGAGTATCAAAGGTGAAGATTTGGAGCGTGCTTATCAACCTTTGCTTTGTGCACTTACCAGTATTGGACGCCCACGTCCCTTTGTTTACAAATTATTGTGCTTTCCCTCAAAATACAATACCGCTTTGATCTCCTCCAGGATTTCTGTGATGAGATCACAAGTGGGCGTGAAAGATAATATTAATGATCCTTTGTGCGCAATCAACGGTTTTGAGCGCTCGGAAGGAGCCGGCACCACAAGCTGGCAGCCACTCTTTTCTTTGTCTTTGTGGTTGCTTTGTCTCTTCACCCGGACCGTGCATTCCGCTCGCTCCCAGTTTGTTGTTCACATTACATTTCGATTATTGAGCTTGGTATATTGACGGCCGAATGCGATGTCTAGCTATTCGATACTTGACATAGTCACTCAACAGCCCACACTCGGTCCCGGCACATTAACTTCACTGTTTTTGCATTAGAGGAAGCTGGACGAAACGGACAACCACTCGTTTCGCAAACCAACTGACGCGGCAGTCAACTTTCTAATCGAGCTGTTGGGCTGTATTCGAGATCCGCCCCTGCCAACGCCATATGATCGATTCCAACTCTACAACTGCCAAGTATCCACGCATCATCATTGTACCCACTTGTCGCGATTTTGATGAGTCGGGTGAATAGATCACCGCATACACCTCCGCATGCCCGGTCTCGATTGGTCCAAGGACAATTTGTCTGCTCTTGACATCCCACGTCCATACCGTACCGTTTATTATTCCACTCACAACTCGTTTACCATCTGCACTCCAGCTCACGGACCGCACAGGCACTTTGTCCCATAACAATTTGGCGATGGTCTTACCCGTCTCAACGCTTCACAGCATCACTTTTCCATTATTGTTTCCGCTTGCAACCACCGTGCCGTTTTGAGGCAAAGCTATGGTTAATTACGAGTGCCTTATTCCCCAAATCTCAATCTTGGCAGTCATCTAATTTGTACGCCGCTCTTGAGGTCCCATAGTCGGAATGAGCCGTCTTCCGAACATGTTATGATGCATCGTTCGCCAGGGAGGTGCACAATACCTCCTACCCGACTGAAATAACCTCGTATTGTCTGGCAAGGCATGACCACTGGCATCTCTTGGATTTCAGCGGTAGAAGAAAATGCAGTCTACGTTTTTGGCTGCATATTCCTTTGCATCTCTTGCGTGTCTTGGGTCTTTGTGGGTGATGAAGGCATGGTCGGCGCTTAGAGTCCCCACCATGGTGGATCGTGGACTATGTATGCGAAAGAAGTTTGCCGGGATCTTCAAAACAATTGTTTAAGAACCACAGGCCTGCTCACTATCATCAATCGGATTGTACAATGCATTTCTGATCAGACAGTCTACTCACAGGAATTCAGTCTTGACACAGTACGGCTTTGAGACTGTATGCAGGTGTTATCATGCCGCGGTTTGAGAACGTCAGGGACTTTGCAGGTACCAAAGTTGACGACAGGCAAACGGTCAGCTTTGCCTCGTAAAAGCGCGTTCAGACCAACTTAGTGCTCCAATTATGAGCGAGAGGCACGGGAGTACGTTTGGATCGAATGGAGGAAGTCGAGCACCCGTTCTTCAAAAGGAGTTTGACTCATCTATTTTCCTCATGCTGTACAAATGCCGCGTAAACAAAGCGCTCAGGTCCGCATACCGGCATTATGTGCATCTTGACAGAGATCTAGGGTGTTGCACCTCCTCCACTCCGCACACAACGGCGCACGAGTAACGCGGATGTTGACGTTGATCAATCAAAGTCAAATCATGGACATCGTCTTTCGGATTACTGTGTATCAGACTGCAGTGTATTGGTTCATTTTACGGATTGCCAAGCATTGGCGAGGTTGTTTCATAGATGAGATGGCGGACCATTGAATCAGAAGGTTAGGATCATTCTAAGCGCCTGATCGTAACTTAACTGCCACACGTGAAACTCGTTAGCAGATACACTTTACAACTGTCAAAAGTGCGGTTCAACTTCCAACATTTGACACTCAGTGGTAAGCATTAATTTCCATCAAGGCGTCACAATCTGTATAGTTCCAGGTGGCCGTTGCATGACTTCGTATTCAAGATGATTGTACACAAATTATAACTCTTTTCTGGCATGCTCACACCAATCTCCTATGCCGCTTTGAAAGCATCACCTACCACCTTGACAGAGTCATCAGCCTGCTGCCTCCCAACCTTCAGTGCAGCGTCCAACCCAAGAATCAAATGTGGTGCTCTTGGATATACCTTTACTTCCACCTTCACCCCAAGTGACTTTAACTTCTCGCCATACGCGATGCCTTCATCTCGAAGAAGATCGAGTTCACAGACGCCGATAAATGCAGGTGGGACCTTGGCGAGCAAAGCATCCGACGCGAAGATGGGTGAGTTGTCTGGATCTGTCCAAGTCGCAGGATCAGGAAGGTACATGTTACGGAACCACATCATTCGCCCTTCGCTCAGCCAAACAGTGTTCTGGCATTCTTTCCAGGACGGGTAGCGCCCATCAGCCACGGACGCTGTGTTGTCGGTCACTAGAAACGAGTGAGAGATAGTCGTTTCATATGCGTCTGACTTACCAGGCACAATCAATAACTGAAAGATTATGGGGATGGGAGGTACTAGTTCTTGCGCTTTAAGACATGCAATTGCAGCTAAGTTGCCGCCACTGACAAAAGTTGATGCCTCATCATACAGGATGAGATGATACACACCTGGACGACCCTCCGACCGCGATTTTGTTCACGTTCGCATTGAACTCTGCCTTCCCGTTGTAATAGATAAATTTCAATGCATCAATCGTGTCCTCGACTGCTGCAGGATATGGGTTCTCAGGAGCTAAGCGATAGTCCAAGGCCACCGAAACGCAGTTGTTCTCTTAAACGCAGTTAATTTCCAGTCCTGCAACAATATTCATCACCCTCACCCTTGCATTGACGCGAAATGAACGAGTTCAGAGTGTCAATATTCCCAAGCGTCCATCCGCCTGAAAACTCTCAGTAAAACATTCGCTCAAATACATACGGTTCTCACCCCCGTGTATATAAAGCAACACCGGCCACCCTTCTGGAGGAGGTGTTCCCTCTGGAATGAAAACCCGAATCTTGCAGTTCTGCAAACTGATATCCCTGACAGCCCCGACGGTCCTGATAGGCGAGCTACCGGGCATGGGAGGTGCCTTTCTGATATCTGGATGCCAAGGGATGGTGTGCGGGGGCACGCGGTGTGCTATATGGGCATTGTGGAACGCGACGTATTCAGGGTCGAGGCGGGGAAGAATATCGGGGTGAATGGCGGAGGGAAGGTCTGACATAGTGCTAGTAGTTGCTCAGGTTATATGATGCAATCGAGCAGGATGTCCCGTAAACCGAGTGCTCGAGGGCCGCGTTCTCGTTATAATCGGAGTTGAGGACACATGACATGGGTTATAATTGGCCACTGCGAGATAAGAGGACCTAGGTGGGAATTAGATGTACACGTCAAAAAGGCTGCTCGCATTTGATCTTGTTTACTAACCGTCGGAAGGCCGTTCTTTTTTTTGGTCACAAGTCGCAGTTTGTGAGCATGGTTGATTAGGTTATCACCTAGTTAAGAGTGAATTATGGGTAACGGAAAGTTCGTTGAATCATGATTCCCTGACGCAAAGCAGCTGAAGAAAGACGAGTAGAATGATTAGAGCCTGGCTTTGAATGATGTCGTCAAGAGTCCTGCAAATGACGAGCTTTCGATGACAGAGAACCGTCTAATTGATTAGACTTGAGTGAACAGTTTAACTTGACAGAACGTTTGTCCAAGATAACCTCGTTATCTAGAAGTAAGAGAGGAAGGCAACATTCTCTGCAAATTACAATGTTGGCTGTTGCCCGTGAGTCATCAGTGCTATCATTGAGGTTAGTTAGAATGTAAGTGGGTTACCCCAAAAATGCCATGGATCGATGACGAAGAGGAGGATGAAGATTTGCAGGAGGCGAGCTTGCCAATTTGTGCGATCATCTTTTCCAAAAATCACTGCAGGATATATGCATGCAGGGTACTTACTGGTCGGTTGAGCAAGATGGTCAAGAACTTGCCATTCACTGCACTTGAACGTAATACATTCGTTCCCATTTAACTTACACCAGGAATTTCCAAGCCAGCTGCCTTTGCCATCCGAATAATACTCTCCGCCTGGCTGATGTATAAGACACTTCACTAACAAGGTACCGTACAGACTTACCTGCTTCAGCATTGGAGCGTCGATCATCTCTTTACCGCCCCCCTCCATCTCTAGGCCAAAGGCGCCCTTTTGAGCAGAATGCGCAACTTCCATCTGGCGAAGAATCTTTGCGGCGCGAAGAATTTCTATGCGAGGACGTTGGTCAAAGTTAAATTTGGTTGGTGATGACGCACCTTTCTCCGTAGGAACAAATGTCGAATGAATGATATCAACCTGTGTAGGGTGAATAGCTTGCTAGAAACGATACTCGCATTCAGTATGTATCTCAATTCAAATTGAAACGAGAATTACCTTGCCGTTGAAACCAAGCCTCCGGCCATCTTCGCATTCGTCTTTTAGATAATTGAGGTCTTTGTAGTTGACACAGACCTGTGATGTTCAACTGAGGATCATTTTCAAATATAGTAAAGAAAACCATGGACCATATCTATGGCATCCAATCCGAAAGCCTTGGCAGCAATCGTAATCTGGGAGCGTACATAGAGAAGCTCAAGCCTTGAAGGCGTCCGCACCACCGAAGTATCAGCACAATCTGGATCCAAATAAGTTTTCCACTTGTGTTCAAGTAGAAAAGTACCATACAGTCTTCTGCTGCGAACTAAAAACATGTCAGTAACTAAGTAGAAATGCTGATAGAGAAGAAACATACGAGTAGAGCGCCCAACTTCCCACCATCTGGACCATACTCCGAAGTCCAAGAAGCAATCTCCCCGAGATTCCACGCACTGCGGGCACTTTCGATACTGGCAATGATGCGTATAGGAAATGGTGTGGAGGCTCTGGCCTGTGAAGTTCGAATAGCTCGCGAGACGTAATGAAGGTCGCGGACGGAGTGGATCTTGGGCAGTACGAGTGTTCGGACGAAGGGTGACTTGAGCTGGAAGACAAGCAAAACTCGAGTGGGGAATATATATTATGCGAATAAAGAACACCTACGACTTCGGTTATATCGTTCTCGAAAAAAGGTGTAGTAATATCATTCAGGCGGACAGCAATACGCTCGGGGTGCGGAAGCTTGTGCTCTGGTGTGTACTATCCAGCGGGCGAAGTTTCAGGCTCGAAATACGAAGAATATGAAAGTGCATACGTACGCTTAGGAATGCACCCAGCCGTCGTCTCGCACTGTCTTTGTCGTGAGGAGAAGGCGGCACGCTGTCCTCAAGGTCGTATATGATGACGTCGGATGGTGTACTCAAAGACTTGTCCAGCATCCGGTCGGACGACGAGGGTACTGGTCATTATTCAGCTTGAGATTCAAGTCAGACGTGTATGCATGTCTATAGCATACCGTAGAGATATGACCGACGAAGCGCCTGGTCAGTCTTGCCATTGCCAACAGTACTCAGTGTACGCATGTACATAATGGAGCCATATCTCAGGTTCCTGCACACAGCACTACGCATAGGTGATGTCGGTCGCGTTAATAGCATTGACATGGCCACGTTCTGAGGCCTATTACAACCGCCTATTCGATGGTGGAGGCTTCGCTTAAACGAAGTTAGGCTTTAATCAAATGAATGTCATCAAGAACTGCACGGTTCCGACTCATGACAGGCTGCAGAAAAAATGACAAGCGTTTGTACATATAGTATATGATATCAAGGCAACACAGAATAGCAAACAAGGTCAACGAATGCATCAGGACTTTCCGATCAACCCTGTCCAATCAAACTTGTCATACATCTTCTTCAACCTTTGTATCCGATCTTTGTTATGCCGATAGTCCACCTTCCGTGGCCGCATCCACCGACGTGGATCAAGATCCAACACATTCCCAATAATCTCTCCCGCAAAATATCTGTGATTGAGTACCCTCAATACCCAATCACAAGCAAGCAAAAAACAAAAACAAAGACACACCTCGGAAAATCTCCACCACCTTTATCCCCTTCATCTAACGCCCCATCCTCCTCACCAGTCGCCGCAGACTCTCCCGTGCCCTCGATAACATGCCCGTACCCTTTCTCCCCCTTATAGTCAAACTGCACCATGAAATATGGAAGATTCGGAACCATCGCGCGTCTGAAGCCCCCAGGCCGCGCGGAGAAGTCAATGAGTTTCTTGTGTGTCGACCACTCTGCTTCAGATGCAAGGATGCTTTCCTTGAAGTACGCTGAAATGTCGTCGTACTTGTCCCATGGGAGCGGTACACACTCGATGCAGGTATGCTTTTGCGGCTTGAGGGAGATGACAGTTTCGTAGAAAATGACACCTTTGTCTTCTTCAGCGAACATGCGCATGACGCTTTTCATGAAGTTCTGTGAAATGTGTCAGTAGGCTTGTATGTGAAAGGTGGTGGTTACGCACCCGCACTTCGTCCCAGACGTCGTCATCAGCCTCCAGCATTGTAAGGTGATGTTGTATAGGCACGATGAGACAATGGCCATCTAAAAGCTCCTCATTCAGGGTGCAAGAAAGGTAGACTTGTGTGCCCATCGCCACAACAGGTGCCTTTGGAGGGGAATCGTCTTCACCGTAGCAGAACTGGCATGTTGCGAGGGCTCTTTGAGTGCGTTTGTAGTCTGATTAGGATAATTATTCAGAGTCAAGAACTAAGACAGATGGTGCAAACCCACCGTGAACAGCAAACTGCCGTTTCATTGCATCAGTTCGCATCTTCTGCCGCCCAAGTCGTTCGGCATTATCATCCATGTAGTCAAGGTCATTCTGTAGATAGTATTATGAGTATCAGAAAGAGCAGAGAAGTTGATAGAACTTCCGCACCTGAAACTTGCCATCTCCCATGATAGCCTTCGCGAATTGTGCATCCAGATTCTTCTGGTCTGCCATTCCCGCTCCAAACCGCTCCTGCCTGACCATTTCTCCCAGCGTAATCTCATCATCGTCAGCATTATACCTGAGAAGTTCTCCCGTCTTCGCATCACGCGTTTCGAACTAACCAACATATAGTCAGCGGGTTCGTGCCGAATGATTCAAATTTACCTTCTCCTTCTTCCGCTTATTACCGGGTCCCTTCTCTGCATCATCCTTGCCATGACCAACATCATACATTTGTCCCCTCACATCCAATGTCGGTAGAACTTCCACACGCGTCCTGGTTCCTCCATCACTGTTCGCCCGTCTCACCTCTACTTCGTACTCTTCCTCAAGCTTCTCAGCGTTCGGCGCGTTCATCAATTTTGCACGCAGAACCTGAGCTTGTAGCTTGTTCAGCGATGAAGGCGACATAGCGCGGCGCGTGCTCGTCGACGCCACAGACGGCGTCATGACACTTGGTATCGGCGTATGTGACTGCCCGAGTGGCGATACGGCCTGCGAAGGCAAACGTAAAGAGTCGAGACGCCGGTTCGCAGGCGGATTGGTGGGGGATGGCGTGGACGGGGTACTCCCTGTCAGACCCGAACCAGGGCGTCTGAAGGACGAGCTACGGGATGAAGCACTGCTCGCACCAACATCAGTAAACGTGAATCGTTTCTCCCCGCCAGTCTCCCGCCCTCGACCTTTCTCGACCTTCTGTTCTGAACGCTTGCCTTGACGTTCGTCAAGGATGCGCCGTTCTTCTTTGGCCTCTTCAAATGCTTGCAGCGTACCGAAACGCTCAAGCGCAACTTCTTCGATGGGTTTGTTCTCCTCTTCTGCTGTCTCGTATACGCGCCGTAGACGCATCATGCGCCAATTAGAGCCTGGGCCACCAGGGGTTATGGCTTTCGCAGGTCGGGGAGGCACATCATTATCAACTGAACGTCCAGTACGGATGTCTTGGTTGATTTCTTTAGAACTGATTTTGATCTGGAAGTATACCTTCAGTTAATGCATGAAGACAGGAGTGGTACTGTACCTTGTCAGGATCAGGTTTGTCAGGTCGCGGTGGTCGCTTGCGCTCGGTGCCGAGAGAAGAAAAGAAGTCGATGCCTCCGGCGGGTGTGCGTTGGCTTGAAGAAGATTCGCCGTAGTCTTCTGTAGAAACCTCATCTGTTGTGGGCAATCCTCGGGCTGAAGGTCTCGACGAATTCAAAGGTTCTGCAATACCGCCAGATGGCATGAGCATCCACTCGTCGCGTTGTAGTTTCGTTTCCGTTGCAAGATTAGATGGCAGCGGTGGGTCTGCCTCTCCTGCAGTTGCATGAGTCGTGATCTTCAGGCTCTCTGCAGTTGGAATATCCGTTGCGAGAAGCTAGTGAGCAAAACATGTCAGCGTCACGCAAGCAAAACAAATATATACGCACCCGTTCTCCATCATTATCGATGTTCTTCTCGATCCACATATCGTCGTCGTTGGCGTCATCGTCTGTGATGTTGACCGCTTCTGTGTGAGACTTGCGTTTGTGAGATGTGTGCTCGGACTTGTGTTTTTTCTTGCTTTTATGCTCGTCCCTGCCTCTGCTGCGTTTATGCTTGGAAGCTGAGTGTCGCTCGCGGTCTTCTCCCATCGTGTTCAACTTCGAGGACGGTGACGAGCAGCGACAGATCAATGAAATGCCACATTTGGCATCTTCGCGGCGAAAGCATTTGAACACGAATTACCATATTTAGTAGTGTGATATTGCCGTGACTTCATATATGTCACAGCCAAACCTTGTCACATCTAGAGCCTTATGTCGAGCGACCTTCACCGTTTCATTAGTGACAACTGTGTCAGGGTATGTCCATTCCTCCTACTTCATAGATCTCACTTAATCTTAGTTGGCAGCTTTTTGGCCTTGCAGACCGGAGTATCATCGACTTCGTACAGGCTTCAGGTATGACCATTCCACATGTTTCCACTTGTCATTACTCAGACGTTGTTTTATAGCATCGACATCAAAGACACCAGACGCTCTCTTCTCATCTCTTACTGCTTCTGGCCTTCCAAACACTCCCGACGCACATGTATTCATCAACGAACTCTTCTCTCGTGTTCCCAGGAAAAGCAAACACAAGTCCTCAGCAGACAGCACACGGAAGCAAGCGGAGAAGGAGGCAAAGGCACTAAATGCCCGCAGGTTTGAGTTTTTGCTTGAAGATGAGGCTACCCCTGACGTTTCGGAGCTGAAGGGGAAGCGCAAGGAGAAGCGCAAGGAGGACAGAGAAAGCGGGAAGGAGAAGCGTGAACGACATCTCAGGAAAAGAGAGCACGATAGCAGAGAGTGGGAGAGCGATGAGGAAGAGAAACATCGGAAGCGACGGAAACCAGATGATGTCGAAACTAATGCGGATGAGGAGGCAATGGACATCCCAGAAGATGAGGATGAAAGAAAAGAACGAGACCGGTTACAGGACATGAAGGAACGAGACGCGTTTGCTGAGCGGGTGCGTGAAAAAGATCGGGAAAAAACAAAAAAAGTCGTCGAAGATCGCTCCTCTCGCAATGCAGGTGCAGCTGCCGAGGCTGCACAACGTCGACAACTGGCAGACGACACTGAAGCACGGACGCATGCGCTCCCTTCACTGCGGTTACACTCTCGGCAGGAATACTTGACCAAACGTGAGGTGCAGCAGATTGAGCTCCTGAGGAAGGAGATCGCCGACGAGGAGGCCTATTTCCATGGAATGAAACTCACGAAGCAGGAGCAGGAGGACTTGGAGCGAAAGAAAGAGATTCTGCGGCTTGTTGAGGAGCGTCTCAAGATCAACGACAAGTGGGATGGTTACATGCTACCTGAAGACTACATTACAGAACAGGGGAAGATCGACAAGGAGAAGAAGCAGAATGCACTTTACAAGCGATACGAAGAAGCCAAACCCAAAGATGACCAGTTCGTCACAGATGTCGACCAGTGGGAGGCCAGTCAAACGCTACACAGCACATTCCGGACGGGCGCTATGGATAAGAGGGAGGTCCCCGACGACTACGAGTACGTGTTTGACGAAAGCCAGACCATTAAGTTCGTCATGGACCAGACACTCAAGGGTGAGGGAATGATGAGTGCGAAGGACAAACTCTTGCACCAACAAATCCAGGAGGCTGAACAACGAGGTCAGTATCTTAACCCCTCTCCAGTTAATGTTGTCTGATGGCCTCGATCTAGCGCAAAGCATTGATGACACTCGCAAATCCCTGCCAATATACACATACCGAGAGCAACTGTTGGAAGCTATCAAGGAGCACCAGGTGCTTATTGTCGTCGCCGAGACCGGTTCAGGCAAGACAACTCAACTTCCGCAGTACCTGCACGAAGCCGGGTACACAGCTAACGGACAGAAAGTGGGCTGCACACAACCTCGTCGCGTGGCTGCCATGTCCGTAGCGGCGCGGGTTGCTGAGGAGATGGGTACCAAAGTTGGGTACGAAGTAGGCTATTCTATCCGATTCGAGGACTGTACGAGCGACAAGACAGTGCTCAAGTACATGACAGACGGAATGCTTCTTCGAGAATTCCTGACTGAACCAGATTTGGCAGGATATGCAGCACTGATTATTGACGAGGCACACGAGCGGACTCTGAGTACGGACATTCTTTTTGCTCTCGTCAAGGTGTGTGGTGCCACTTCTCACGTTTGCTTTAGGTTCTGAGGGCTTTGTTTGTTAGGATATTGCGAGATTCAGGCCTGAGCTGAGATTGTTGATTTCAAGCGCGACCATGGATGCTGAGAAGTTCAGCGAGTACTTTGACAACGCACCGGTGTTTTATGGTGGGTAGCTACGGTTTGCAGATGACAGACGTGATGCTAATGTTTCCCACAGTTCCTGGGCGTCGATACCCGGTCGACATACATTATACACCACAGCCAGAGGCCAATTACCTGCACGCAGCCATCACCACCATCTTCCAGATCCATACAACACAACCCAAAGGCGATATCCTTGTGTTCTTTACGGTGCGTGACAGCTCCTCGTTGCTGCATTGTCTGTATACTCACACTTCTGCAGGGCCAAGACGAAATCGAAGCAGCCCAAGAAAACCTGCAGGAGACAGCTCGGGCGCTCGGGAACAAGATTGCCGAGTTAATCGTTTGTCCAATTTACGCCAACTTACCCAGTGATATGCAAGCCAAGATCTTTGAACCGACGCCAGACGGCGCAAGGAAGGTCGTACTCGCTACAAACATCGCAGAGACGTCAATCACTATCGATGGCGTGGTCTTCGTCATCGATCCCGGGTTCGTCAAGCAAAACTCGTATAATCCTCGTACTGGTATGTCGTCCTTGATCGTGGTTCCGGTAAGTAATAACGCTGCATTACCTTTACGCTTACAACTCATTTCACTGCGTTGACAGTGTTCTCGCGCATCAGCCAACCAAAGAGCAGGCCGTGCAGGTCGTGTGGGGCCTGGCAAAGCTTTCAGGCTATACACGAAATGGGCATTTTCAAACGAGCTCGAGGAGAATACCGTACCTGAAATACAGCGGACGAACCTTGGGATGACCGTCCTGTTGCTGAAATCATTGGGCATTAACAACTTCATGGAATTTGAGTTTATGGACCCACCTCCGGGAGAGACGCTTATCAGGGCACTAGAGCTGCTCTATGCTCTTGGGGCATTGAACGACCGTGGAGAGCTGACGAAACTGGGTCGACGGATGGCAGAGTTCCCTGTTGATCCTATGTTGTCTAAAGCCATCATTTCCAGCGAGAAGTACTCGTGTACTGACGAAGTACGGGCCTTCATATCTTGAAATAACATGTCGATGCTGACATTATCCTATCACAGGTACTGACTATTATATCAATGCTCTCCGAGTCTTCGTCGCTGTTTTATCGTCCCAAAGACAAAAAGATGCACGCAGACCAAGCGCGTCAAAACTTCGTTCGCGCAGGAGGAGATCACTTCACGTTGCTCAACGTCTGGGAGCAATGGGCCGATACGAATTATTCGCAACAGTTCTGCTACGAGCAATTCTTGCAGTTCAAGAGCCTTAGTCGGGCGCGGGATATTCGTGATCAACTTGCTGGGCTTTGCGAGCGTGTTGAAGTTGTTATTCAGAGTAATCCGAACGCAAATGATATCAGCGCTGTGCAGAAAGCTATCACGTCAGGGTACTTTTACAATACTGTAAGTCGAACAATTCGCAGTCGATGCAACTATACTCATGCAACATTCTCAGGCCCAACTCCAGAAGAGTGGCGACTCTTACCGGACGCTGAAGACGCATCACACTGTTTATATCCATCCCTCATCCAGTCTTTTCCAACATCAACCACCCGTTAAAACCGTGCTATATTATGAGCTCGTCATGACCTCAAAATCATACATGAGGTAAGTCCTTTTTACAACAGACCACATACGCGTGCATCTAATCTGCTTCGCTCTCCATCAGACAAATCATGGAAATCAAACCGTCATGGCTAATGGAAGGCAAGTGATATAATTCAAGTTGTCCATCCCGCAATGTTAATGATATTTTTCAGTTGCTCCTCATTACTTCAAGGCTGCAGACCTGGAGCAGCTGACTACTGGTGATAAGAAGTTGCCCAATGCGAAAGCAGTTGGTTCGTCGGGGGTAGCACCTTCATGACGCGCAGCCTTTGTATAGTGATCCATGGCGGACTACATTTGGTATTCCCTTGTATCATGATTCGTATGTACTAGATAGTAGTGCATTATTTGTGACTTTGCATCGATTGGTTTGTGGTATACACACGTTATCGATTTCGTGCATTCCCACCATATTACTGACCCACCCTCTCAATCAATTCCTCTTGAACTTACGAATATAAGTCAGCGTTAAAATAAGAATAAGAATGATGTAGCTATGCATTGAAGTAATTCTCGACACCTTCAGTATTTCCTCTGAACATGCCGTTTGATCGCGGAGACGCCGGGTTGAGCTTTTCATTTCAAAGCCCGCACTTTCCCGACACTTACAACCTCGGAGACAACACATCACCAACGCCGACCATGTTGTGCTCCTCGTTCCGCTCAGCAACCGCCTCCCTGGGTCTGGGACGGCGAGCAGCCTCTACTATTGCTCAAAAGTACTCCAAAGCTGTTTATTCGGCTGCTCTTTCGAAATCACCGCAAACACTCTCCAAGGTCCAGTCGGAATTGAACGCCATCTCTAATGTGATCAAGGAGGTGCCCGACCTCAAAGCGTTCGTCAGTAACCCAACGCTATCTGCTAAGGATCGCTCTTTGGGCCTCGCTGCCATATATTCTCGTGCAGAAGGCTCCAAGAAGGAGCCTGTCTCCGACATAACCAAAAACTTATTCGGTGTCCTGTCGGAGAATGGTAGACTTGGAGAGACACAAGGTGTCATTGAGGGATTTAACGAGTTGGTTGCAAAGTACAAGGGAGAATTGGAAGTGGTTGTCACGTCTGCTACTCCTCTACCCAGGGATTTGTCCTCCCGGTTGGAGACTATCCTCAAGCAGTCTCAGACGGCCCAGCAGGCAAAATCGCTGAAAATTTCGAACAAGGTACTTTAGTTTTGTTCATCACCCTTTCAAGTCGGTTCTAGCGAGTTTTAGGTCAACCCTTCAGTTCTCGGCGGTATTGTGGTGGACTTCGGCGACAAGAGCATTGACCTCAGTGTCTCGTCGCGTGTCAACAAGCTCAACAATGTTCTACAACGTGAGTTTTGCTTGTTTCCGCATAGTTTGATGACTGATCCCTTGCACAGAGTCCGTATAGATGCACGCATGTCATAGAGGAGATTGCCAGTGGCCGAGATTCCCCAACCTCGCGAAGGAGAGGAAAACGTAGTCGAGTACTTTTGTTCCTACCCAGCCAATGCAACCGCGCTTTGGAAATTACACTAGTTGCGTTGGTAGCTTTCAATTGCTAGCAAACTGCTTCAACGTTTTGACACTGGTGACTGGCAACTCATTCAAACTTTATAAGAAAAAAGTCCAAACTTACAAGGATCTTCCCATCCTTGCGTGAATACTATAGTGCTGCGCGGCGGGTTTTAGTGTTTTACCATGTCACGTGAACCCTTCTGAGTCTGCTTTCGACCACCACTAGCGACCTGGAGAGTGTCAGATCTCGCTTGCATCCATGAATGCCACTCAGGCAAAAGACAGGCTATATGGCCAACTCGCAGCTAGTCTAAAGAACATGTCACGCGCTGTCGGGCAGACGGCAGACCTCTTTGAACAACTTCAGACAGACTTGGACGCAATGAGAGTTCTGGCTGGTACACATGCTGCACAGTAAGTCCTGATTTTGAGCTGCACATCTGATTTATATGGCCTAACATGTATACTTAGATTCATGACCGTTGCTGCGGAACTCAGCCCCGAAGCTGATGGGGGTGCGAACACAGAAGCAACTGAAGTGGGTAGTACATCATTGGGAAATTTTGTTACTGACACCCTTCTAGTGAATCATCGCATCTTCTGACTCGAGGGACAGAGACATCAAAAGATGTCTTGGTCCTGTTGCATGCAAATCAGTTACTTGAGCATGTCGATCTCGTCACGGTAGTGTCAATGTCTAACGAAGATTTCAACGAGGAGCCTTGCGAGGGGCATATGTTCTTCTTGATCAGTTGTCTTTCTGATATATGACCGCTTCTTCAATGTAGAAATGCAACTGGGGAGCATGCAA
This sequence comes from Suillus cothurnatus, assembly GCA_016758765.1. Taxonomy (NCBI): domain Eukaryota; kingdom Fungi; phylum Basidiomycota; class Agaricomycetes; order Boletales; family Suillaceae; genus Suillus; species Suillus cothurnatus. The sequence continues at coordinate 119,162 of JABBWL010000187.1, forward strand.
AGGCGTCCGGGATTCGCTCCTTGTTCGCTTCCTGAATATAGCTCAAATATGAGCTCGGAAGATATCCGATTTACTCAGCAAGGTAAACGAGTCAACACTGACAAGATGTATTCGCCCTCGAATGCGGTGACAAGCAGCCTTCGTAGACCATGAGAACGCGGTGCTTGACAGTGCCCACATAGATCTCCAGTCTGTCAAAAGTGGTATTTTCCTATATCAATGCATCACCCCTCAACGCCACACATGTACCTGCAAGCCAGGAAATCTACTGACTGAATAACGGATTCCCTCACCAAATCGTCTTAGGTTGGCTCTTCACGTCATAATATTTGTGTCGGATAAAGGCACTGAAACCCGAAAGGGCTTCGAAGGTCGGTGTACTAATATGTGCCTGGCATTGTAGAACACCCGCCGTCGACTCTCCGTTGCAAACTTACTATAGTACATCATTTATTATGCACCATGCTCATGTCCTGCATATCTTATCACATCCTTGTTGCCTACAAGAATCTACTTCAAGTTAGCACAAGTATATATTACACGCGGTCTCGTGACTTGGCTATAATTTATTTAATAGACAAACCCCTCTCCAGTCTCTCGTAGCAAGTCTTCTGGCAAGATTCTCTTCACCATACACCTCTCAACAATAAATTATACGTGCTCTAACACCCCTAAGCTCTCCTACATTGTTTTCCAGTCTGTTACTCTCACTTAAATATGCCACCCAAAGCAAGTGATGTCCGCTTGCAAACCTTAGTATCTGTCCTTGACGCAGCCCTCCCATCATCAGCGAAAACGGAATGCTCAAAAGGCTCCAGCTCGTTCGAAGCGAACTGGTAGGCTCCCACTGTAATGCCAGTAAGTCCAGTCAGATAATTGACATGTAATGCAAAGACAAAAACGCCACAACGAACATTGTCGATGCTGGACCCTCGTGCGTACTCTCCTCCACCATGTTCCCTTCTGGTAGTAATAATCGCTACGAGCAGGGTTGAAAATGGCAGTTCTGTGGATAGTGTAGACGTGCGCAATCTTGCCTTGGCTACTATTGGCCATTTTCATTTGCCACTAACTGTTCTGCAGGCAGCTCCACCTCAAAAGAAAACTAGAAACACCAGAACAACGCCAACGCCAACATCAATACCAGCACCAGCACCAGAACCAGCACCAACACCAACACCAACACCAAGAGCGGAAACGACCACAGAGAGTTGTGCAGATACGATGGATATTTCGTGAGTCTTCCGACTCTTGTCTGCCTCGTAGAACTCACAAATTGTGAGTCAGTGACGATCCCATCCCTCAAGTAGTCAAGAGCTCAGAAAAGATGAGACGTTCTAAACCCTCTCGTCCAGATCCATATACTACACTCCCTGCGGAGACCACTTCCTACATCCAGCTACGATTCCAGCTCATGAACTTCAAAAATGTATATCGCATCGTTCAACTCCCAGCCACGTTCACCTTTGCCAACCTGCACACACTCATCCAGTATATGTTCGGCTGGAGCAACTCCCACTTGCATCGTGCAGAGGTCGTTTCGTATGTCGTTATGCATGATCCGAACGGCGATCTTGCTGGCACGATGAAGAGATGGGGCCGCAAGCCAATGTTAGGGGAGTTTTTGGGAGGTGAGGAGGAGGACTTCGGGGACAGGATATCGTGGAAGTATGAGAGGGACGATAACCCTATATATCATGTCGACCAATATGGCGTGCGCCCCGAAGGTTTTGGCGAGTACTACGCTAAGGCGATCAAGGACTCCCATCTGAAGTTGGGTGAAATCTGGACCAAGGATTTTAGGAATAATGCATCTCTCGGGGAGTCTCCAAACGATGAGATTGGCATTATCTATGAGTATGACCTTGGAGGTAGGATCATTTTTAGGATTGCATCAAAATATGCTGACATCGGAGCAGACTCTTGGACGGTGCATATCTCATGCGACGCAAAGGAATTGTTCTTCGAGAGTAGAACACCGATCAATTGTCCTATCGTCAAACAAGCCAAGGGGGCGGTACGTGGCTCGATGTCGTCTTTGCTCATCGTTCTCATTAATTCTATCGCACAACAGCCTCCCATCGAACATGCTCCAGACTGGATCCCTGGTGTAAAATTTCTTCCCAATCGTATAAGATATTGGATCAGCCTGACAGAAACTTAGGAAGAAGACGCCAATGATAAGACGGTCTCTGACCGTATTTTCGTGCGGGAGAACTTCCAGCTCTATTGCGAGGGCAAGCTGATGTCTTGTGCTCGAAGGACCGAACTGGCTATCTATACACCAGAGGAAGAAGCGGAACGTCAACAGCGACTACAGCGTCAACGCGAACAAAGGATGGAGGTCGATTCTGATGAAGAAAATTATGACGACGACGACGACGACGACGATTCAGGCGAATGGTACTGAAGTGCTCTTCAGGGACTTTCACAAAACTGAATCATGTGCTGGAATGAATCACGATATCGATGCTTGCGATAACACAGAACATACATAACTGCATTCTTATGATATAGTCCCATCTCGACGATATAGTTGTTGATTCTTCGCCGGGTTTGTAAAATTACATGGATACTACGTACGAATATGCGGCACTTCATTGATATACCCTCGCAGTGTCAATTTTGGCGCAGCCGCCGCACACTTACATGTCTGACAGGTAGTTTTAGCCATATACTTATCGGCAAGCAAGATCCGAACTAGTAGTAACACTAGTAATGCTTAGTTGCCCTTGCTTACTAGGTTGGAAGGAGTTGCCGTACTAGTACTAGCCTGCAGGACCAAAGTCGGAAGGTGTCGTTTTAGACAAGGCTAGTAGATGGCTCGGCAAAATCCGGGTGTGCATAGTGTCAGCTCATACTTGGGACGATAAATAATATTGGGGTTGGTCAGATTCCTGCCTTCGGTACATATTTAGGATCACGCCAGCAGAAAGCAACAGCGCTCGAGCGACCCCCTTCGTGGGGAAGAGATATGCCGACGCGAAAAGGAAAATGGACCGCAAACAGCATGATCGGTGCGCTACATTACTAGTATACGACTCCAATTTTCTGAGCAATATCCGGCTTTATGCATATAGCTGGTGCTGGAGGTGGTCTGGTTGCCAGCATTGCGACCTGTCCGCTCGACGTCGTCAAGACCAAGTTACAAGCTCAGCGTACAGTCCAAGGGCAGCAAGGTTATCAGGGAGTTCTTGGTATGTTCTCCGGCCCCTTCATCTCCGTTCTCATCTCCCTTATCATCCCTGGATCCACCCCCGCAGACATCGTTAAAACAACTCTCAAACATGATGGAATACGCGGCATGTACCGTGGTCTTGGTCCCACAATCTTGGGGTACCTTCCAACAATGGCCATTTATTTTGCGGTGTATGACGGGATTAAGACGCGCTTCGGAGAACCTCCATTGGGTCAAGTGCCGAAGCATGACCGAATATACCCTGCTGCACAACCTAAAGGTTACCAGCCTGCTATGCGTGACCACCCATGGACGCTCCACATCCTTTCTGCAATGATTGCCGGTGCGGCGAGCACAACATGTACTAACCCACTATGGGTCATCAAAACCCGTTTCATGGTATGAGTTTTGTTCCAATATCAATTACCCGAACTTGTCATCCCCGGCTCATGCACGCAATAGACACAATCAAGACGAGAAGTTAGATATCGACATACCTTCGATGCAGCCTTGGCAATATACCGCACAGAGGGCATCCGCGCATTTTACCGTGGACTCTTACCCAGCCTATTAGGAATATTTCATGTAGCCGTCCAGTTCCCCCTATACGAAAAGCTCAAGATGTGGGCCCGTGAGTAGCAGCTACCTATTCTGCATCGCCATTTTAAAATAAACGTAGAGGGTGACTCGGATGCGCCGCTACGGAGCAATACGATATTGATATGTTCTGGCATAGCGAAGATGGCTGCATCGATTGCGACATATCCACACGAGGTTGTCCGCACACGGCTGCAGACGCTACGATTACCAATAGCTGAGGATGCATCCTCGGACGGCATGGTCAAGACACATGCACGCCGCGGAATCATTTACACAACGCGCAAGATTATCCAGAAAGAGGGTTGGACGGGTCTCTATAAAGGACTTTCAGTGAACCTGGTCCGAACGGTGCCAAACAGTGCCGTGACACTTTTAACGTGTGTTAAAGACCGTAGCTCAAGCTCATTCTCCGTTGACATAATTGCCAGATATGAACTGCTTATGCGTCACCTCATGGCTCAACAATAAGATATAATTGTACCTATCGGACAATTATATATTGATATTTCTCAACCTTAGCACGATGAGTTCAATTGCACTGCCATTTAGAAAGTCGTTTTCATGTATAGATTTATAAGCCAGTTGTATGATATATATATCATTATTCGCCCCATGTGCCTCTTACCTATGCTATAATTGACATCATAATACATAGCCTTGGTGTCCAAGATGCGGGTTTTGCCAACCCAACGAAGGGACTGTTCCATAATAAAATACCCCTCTCTCGTCTGACTTTCTTTCAAATGCCCGACGTGTGTAGGAGAGCAGAATATGCAAGCGAACACCTCGCTTATTTCCCAAAAAAAAGATGAGAACATGACTACCAAAGAAATTAAAATCATATCTCCGATCCATTAAGGAAACGTCCATCTCCAAGGGGCTTCCGTGTAAAATTCAGGTCGGTCAACCCATGTACGCGATGTTTGCGATCGTTTCATCATCATTATTAAAGGAGAATCTGCCTAGTCATATAGTAACCCAGATGGCATATATGGTCAACAAGGTTTTGGCACGAGCAAAAAAAAAAAAGGGAAATGAGGACTGTAAAGATGTATGGAAAAGCGTTCGGAGAGTGAAAAATCCAAGTGCGCGTCCGTCCTCCCTGGTAACGGGAGCGTCCATCCCAGCTGGCATGGTCCACATGCATGCCGAAATTTGATTGTTGAAAAGAGCGTAAAGCAGTTTGATGATGAGAGGGCATGTGATTCGTGGGCGGCATACGGGCAGGGGTGGGAAGACGTGATCCAACAAGTATATGCAACCACAGTTGTGGGTGCAATATGTGGGTGCAAGGAGTCGCGGGACGGCGTCCGTGTGGGCAATACAGGGTAAGCGCCGGGAGTAGGAAGGGTGTACGAGTCCGAACGAAAAGTCTAGTGCAACTACCAGAAATTACCGAGAATCACGATGATAGCGGATGTATGGTAAAAAGCCAGCCTTGCAAAGGTGCAGGGTGGGGTGGAAAAGCGGAGACAAGAGAAGTGGAGTTATGCGGGTTAGAAGGGTAAGCAGAGGTGCGAACTACACGGCGACGAAGTTGGGACAACAACGTGAGGACTACGAAAGGTATCCGAGAAAATATACAACCAACGTTGAGAAGTTGAAAGTGAAATAAAATAAAGTAAAGCGCACAAGAAATCCTAGTGATCTTGCACTGTATCACCAGTCTCACTTAGAGTTTCCACTTTAACTCCCCGTGATGAACTGACACTCCGTAAGTCCCGTCCTTCTTCTGCTAATTCACGACTCATGATTGCATCATCCCTGTGGTCCTCGGCCTCCTCAACAGGGGGCCCTGCAAAATCAGGTTTGCGCAACGCTTTCCTAAATGCATCCGCCATAATAGCTGCATCGGCTCCTGAAAATGGTCCGGTATCACCTGCAGAGTGGGCCCGTGAGACATCAGATGCACCATCTGGAGATACGATCGATCCAGGCCGATGATGTTCTGATGATGTCCGGCCAGCCGTCGCACCCACCATCCCAGTCGAAAGCAACGGTAACTGAGGAGAGTTGGAGTTCTGGGCATTGGCCATCATCGGAGACGAGGAACCCATCGACCCTCGATTCGAGAGCTGTTCACGTCTTCGTAGACGGCGCATGATTACCCAAATCAAGACACCACCAGCTACGATAGCAAGAAATCCGAGTACCACGATGACTGCTATTGCCCAATGAGGAAAAGGTGGATTCGAGCTGTTTGACTGAACATTTCCCGATGGAGACGACGATATCCCAGATGCATGTAAACTAGATGACGCTAATGACAGAGATGATGATGCGGCAGCGGCAGATGACGATGCGGCTGCAGCAGATGACGAGGATTGCATAGACGCAACGACAGCATCTAAATATGTAGTTTCTTCCAGAACATGTTAGTTGGGGCTTGATAGGCCGCGCGAAACAAACGCACGAATAGCCATGAACGTTGGATTTGGGGTTATAGGGCCATCCAGACCCTCCTGATTGGTCACTACCCAATAGAATGGGTATGAGAAATTCTGCCCTGGCGTCCACGAATTGCCTTTGGTTCCGAACCACGTATCATTCACTGGTGCATTCATTTCACCGGCCATATTAGTTGGATTTGATTCTGAGAAATTGAGTATGGGAAGGTTTGTATCGGCATCCATCAAGTATAGCTGGACTTGATTGAATTGCGAAAGTTGCGGTCGTCTACTGTTCCCTGTTATCGCGTCAATTTCAATAGAGAGAAGGTGAAACATGAAGATGCTCACAGACAACAGGTGCCCACTGGTGCTGAATCACAAGATCACCTGTGTCTGGATAGCAAGTCACCTGACTATTATCAGCGTATATTTCACATTGAGTCTCGGCTGCCGCTGGAACAACAGACACAAGACGTTAGCACAGGATACGAGTAATGAGGGAGACGCGACTGCTCGCGTCCGGAACCTCGCATAACTACATTGTACACGCACCAAGCGCACTCTGATTCGAGATGATGGTTCCTTGTCTCCTTTCCAGTGATGGGGCCCGGGAAGATCCCATGTCAGGGCTCCTTCGCTTCAATGACGAATATGACGACGGTGGAGCTGTCCGGGCTGGCCAAGGTGAATTCTGAGATGGGTTGGGAGACATTGCAGGCATTCGTTATCAAGGGAAGATATAGTAGCCAATGTTGAATGAAAACTTGAGAGCTAACGGTTCACCCGTTTCTTCAAGAAGGGGCAGAAAGTAAGTAATGGTATGGCTGGGAGGAGGTGGGATATGTAATTGGTTGCTTTACGACCTTGAATCTTTGGAATGGACCAATGAACAAGGAAGCGGGAATTGACGTCCTTGTCAACGTCAAGCGCAGCGACGACGACTAGTTCGGCGACGGCAGCAGCGACGGGAAGGACGCAGGGAACGTCGAGCAGGGAGTGAACAGAGCGAGTACTAAGGTTGCAAAAGGTGAGTGTCCTGAATTCTCAAAGACCCTGAATACCCCCGCTTACATAATTACCCCCCTTCCCTTTGTTCGCGCGCGGCTCTACTTGTCCGCGCGTTTTGGGAAATCTGCCTCGCTTTATTCATAAAATCTGATCCCCTCGGTGTGGCTCCCATTTATTACACTGCCATCTGCTACTTGGTTCATCAAGATATCATCATTTCATTTATGCGGAAGATTGAAAGCTCGCCGTAGACAATATCATTGATCTGCTAAGCGCGCGCTGAAACATATCAGGTGAGCATATTCGTGACCATCACATGATAGAAATAAATGGGTATCCCGCAGTCTCCTGGGGACCAGCACAGCTCAAAGAGACGTAGCTTGCAACGCAAATCATGCGACATGGTTCGCTCACAATTGGCTGCTAAAAGTATAACACGGCACGAAATCCCTCAGCTTACAGACGCTCATGATGTATGGGGTTCTAGTTCACATGGATTAAAATGAAACACGGCGAAGCTTTACCAGAGTTACCAGTGACCACTCACTGCCATCTGATTCTGGCGATGCCACCGGAGAAACACTCGACGGTCTTGTGGTTTTCTCAGACACTGCAAAATACAGATGCTTCACGCTGAGTTCAAAGATGTTCAAATTACCAACAATGCAGGGTCGTGTAATCCAATTTTGAACGAAGCTGTCAAAATCGGAAAATTGTTGCGGGCTAAACAGGTTTCGAAATTCGGGAAACCGGCGGAAGAACTTGTTCTCAAACAATAACTCCGCAAAACATGTCGCATAAGAAGCGGGCACGACAGTCACTTGGTTCCCGTTTTCCGTTTGCGTCCACGGAGTAAATATTGACCCCAGAACAACCTTTTGATTGAAGAATGGACAGGGCCGATTGATAGTAATCGATAAGCCTGGTCGTGATCATGCGACGATTATCAGTGAAACGTTAGGAAAGTCTGGCTAGCACCGATAAAAGAGTAAGAAGCACGGGGAGAACAAGAGGGGAACTTTACGTTGGCATACTTAGCTAGGTTGACTCGGATCTGGTGGATATGAGTGTGGGTCAAGGCATGATATCGGACCAGTGACATTCCCACAAAACACTTGATGATTACATAATAATATTATGATAAATCACGTTGCGAAGAACACTCAACTGTTAAGACAGTTTCACTGAACAAGAAGACCATTTCTTGTGATAGGCGATCAACTATCAAACGGAAAGGCGGCCTTGGCATAATTGTTGTCGTAAGACGAAGGCTTCACGTACGCCGAGGCGAGTATGTTTCTAGGAGAGGCATTCATCATATCATTCACCAGAGTGCGAGTACCGGAGCCGACTTCGAACAGGCAGTAGAGCCTAGTCGCTAGCTTTACAGATTTATTATTCGTGTGACATGGCAGCACCAGAACCGGGGTCTAACCCTTCTACTCAGCAGCTTGGCGAGGTCAAACGCCACTGAGACTCCATTGGCCCACTATCCAGGCCTCATCGCCCACTACCCTCGCGAATATTCATCCTTCTCCAACACCTCTCGCTGCCACTATTGTTAGCAGCCTATCTTCCTTCCATTTTCGCATGCAAAACTAGAAGTTCTCAGCACATCCTTCCGACATGCAGTACATTTGAAGCTACAGGCGCTGAAGCGGATTCGAATGGACTGTTTTCTCCAAGCTTGGATACCCAGCTCAACATCTGGTCCCTTGCTATCTTTCAAGGTCTCGAAGGCGGACACGCCATTATACGATTAGCCTGCTGTAGTGGACTTCTCTTGGCCTTGAGGATATCCTGCAGCATTTTACCAGTAAAGAAGCGAGGCGTGAAGGGTATAGCCGAAGATGAACTGGTCATGACCTTTGCAGACGTTATTGACCAGTTTCTCAACGTCTGATACATGGGGAAAAGAATTTCGTTCTGCCGCTGAATCAGGTATGTACTCAGAGCGTCGGCAGCTATTCTGTTAATAGGAACCCTGCTCGTATAGCCGATGCTCTTGTATTATCACTTATCTTAGCTTCTCAATCTCTTCTGTTGGTACCCTCTCAGAAATTTACTGCGCTCCCACTTCCGTGAGTCTCTCACATAAACAGTTCGTTTATACTAATGTGCTATCAGCATCTACTAGGACTAATTATGCGTACCATCGAGGATGCATTTGATGGCGGAAGGTTCCTATCTTCCCTCCAGTCTTCGTTGAGTTCTAACGCAAAATTCAAAATTCACATACCTGTCAGTAGCACACGTAATATTTATATCTAAACTAACTTTCATACAGCTAGACAGTCCAATCTCAGAATCCATTAAGAGCGTGTCAAATTCGACCTCGATAGCTTATATTGGTTCAATATCAAAGTTATGCGCTAGAACCGTGTCGCTCTTTGTAGATCATAGGCCAAACGCCGCACTGCCCCTAATCTCGGAAGCATACGAGAAACTCAACTCTATTACTGCCCACGTTGTAACCGACTGGTTTCCAACCGCACTTTCTGGGGCTACAGGCCAGAGCTTGTTGTGTAAGAGCCTCGTTGGATTAATAGCCGTACAGCGCTCATCCTTACTTAGCACCAGACGCCAGGGAAGTGACAACCGCCATATGGGCGACTTTGAAAACACTCCTTTTCAGCGTGATTATGATCACAGAAGCCGGTCTCTCTGCTTTGGTCTACATCCCCTCCAGTTCCGCTGTTCTACCAAGGAATTCGACGCTTGCAGTAATTGTTTTGCAAACGCTCTCACACCTGTCATTTGTTATCGCGCAGTTTGGTGGTGCAGGTCACGGTGCTTTCGATGAGCTCAAGAGGTTGTTTTACCTTGCGCTAGACGTTCTTGGAAGTGATGTAGCAGAGAGCAACGAATACGCTCGACGTCTTTGTGACGTCAAATCAGGCCTGGACCCACCTCTGGCTCACCCTTTTATCAAGCGAAAAAAGCTTTTGCGCTTTCAGCAATCGAACAACTTGTTCCTGTGCTTAACGAATTGATTATCCAGGAGCTTGTACTTCCTACGTGCCTTCCGTGAGTTTCATTCTCCACGTATATAGTGATTCGCCCTTAACACGTGGTAGGCACCTGTCTGACACTAGTCACCGCGAGACGTTTGAATCCGCGCATAGCGTCATCCTTGCCATCTTCGCTTCGCATGCGCAGAAAGCAAGCGAGTCGACGTCACAACAAAGGGCGGCTTCACAAGGAAGATCGTGCCGTTTTATGCAACTGTTTAATAGACGTAAGTGGCTACGTCTTAATTCTCGAGCATCTTTGACCATGCTGGTCGTTCATAGAATTCAGTGCAGGGCAGGAGGCTCAGCA